>APFE030972971.1:7638-37117 GCA_000404065.3 Pinus taeda
GAAATTCATTGTATATTGGATGCTCATTAAACACTTTAATAATAATTATATTAAATAATATATATGAGAAGGTGTATGACTCTTTTTGATAACACTAAGGAAGGGAGTTGTTTTCCTCTCTAGAGGAGGCTCTGCTTACACTTAGAATGATCCATATCTCTCAATTGAAGGAAGGTAGAACAGCCTTCCGACAAGTATTATGATACTCTATCATACAACAAAAGGAAGCTGCGACATTTATATATAACTTTTTATCATGGTTATAAAAAGTTCGTTTTTTTTTCTTTTGAAAAATATATGAGAAGGTGTAGTCTAACTTATAGATGAAATGACATTTTTCTGGTTAATTTTAACCGAAATCCGATAGAGATTTTTACAAACTTGAGTTTGAGTTATTTAATATGTAGAATTCAAGTGCCCCAAGGGTTTTTATGCTTTCAAAAATGTATTTTAAACAACAAAAAATCACATCCTTGGTTGAAATTATATTGTCGGATTTCTGTAAAAAGGACTATTTCGTCTATAAGTTAGACTACATCTATATGAAAATATTCATCTAAAGTGAAATTCAAAAATTATAAATAAATAAAGAATAGACACTATAATTTATAAATGGATTAATAATTGAATGTTATGACAAGTTTTTATCAAGATTATGAATTCAATTCGGGTAGCCTACCAAATGGTTCTTTTACGAGCATTTTTCAGGGTTTTTCAGGGTGCAAAATCCATTCATGCATTCAAAAGTGTATTTTAAACAATAAGAAACCACAATCTTGCTAGAAATTATATACCCTTATTCCAACCAAAAATCAGTGCATCAATTAGTTTGACTAAACTAAGCTAAGTTTATGATAATAAATATATTTTATTAATTGCATTTAAATTTCAAGAATTAAAATTAATAATTTAAAATTAATAAATAAATATTATTTATTCTTTTCAATTGTTTCAACATAATTTACTATTAATATATTAATATTAATAAAAATAAAAATTAAATCAATATAATATAAAATATAAAAATTAATAACTATATTATAATTATAATTAATAATTATACCAGCCTAGATCCATCTTAACTCTGGATCTACGAAGCACTAAGATAAATCAAATCTCTTGAGATACAAAACTATTTTAAAGTGAAAACAATTTTTATTCCTCTTATCGCTTAGTAGATTTAGAATTAAGATGAATCTAGGCTGGTGAATATTAATAAAAGTAAGCCTTTCTTACACAACACCAAAAACATGAATTATACATTGTATGGTAATCATATTTTTCTTAATGTATTTCAAATCTAAAATTTAATATACTCTAAATAATCCTCAATGACAATAACGAATATCAGTTACTAAAGCTTGCGAGGTTTATATTATATAATGTGATTTGTGTTTTAATCACCAAACTCTATTTCAAATCCGATGATGTATATGTTTTCTACAATTAATTTAGAGATAGTAAGTGCAAATATTAAATAGATTAATTATATTTAAATATTTTATTTTCATTTCATGTACCGTTATTTTATTACAAGTTGGCACGGAAATCAAAGGATTATATGCATTCTATTTTTCCTACTTCATTATATGGCTTGAATGAGATATAAAAATAGTTATATTAGCCTTAGGATGATCTATTGTCCTTCATTTCTTTTTTCTTTATCTATTTCTTTAAACGTTTATAAGGTCGATGTTGTTTAAAGTTCTGGTTTCCCAAGGTAGGATTAGTTAGAATTTACAAATAAAAATTCTCAAATGTTGTATTCTTCTCTTTTGTATTTTACCTTATCTTTGTTTGCTTGCTTCTTTTTGGATATTTCGACTCTTGAGTGTAGGATTATTGGCGAAGGTATTTAAATCTAATATTTAATTTATTCTAAATAGTTTTGGATAGTAATAATGGATATTGGTCACTTTATTAATAAAAATTATGAGACACAATATTCTTCTCTTCTCGATTTTTTAATTACTTTATCTTGGTTTTCTTACTTCTTGTGGATATCTCCCAACAATAGACTTGCATTTCTAGCCTTCTTGATTAAGAGTTAAAAGCGTAATTTGATCTTGGAGGATTGAATTTCAACCTAGTTAAAGTATGTGATTTGGGTCTCTCGTCCACAAGAGGTAACCTTTGATAGCCTTACCCACTAAAATAGTTTTGTCCATTATAACCCTTCCTAGTAAAATCCAACCCAAACTGCCTTAAAGATATTAATTAAAGACCCACTGACCCGCTGTAAGATTCTAGAAAAGATCTGTCAAAGAAGGTGAACAAATTAGAGATAATTGTTTTTCCTTGGACCGGCTCTAAATTCCATGCAAGTAAGGACCTCTCTTAAGTTAGATGGTTGTAGATAACCCTATGTGCGTACCCCAGGAAGAAACTTGATTCAAATCATATCAACAAGCTTAGCAAGAGATATCCATGCTTACAAACTAGTGCAGGGTAGACAGATTGTCCCTCCAAGAACGTTTTTGATCAAAGTGCTTTGAAACTGATCAAGAATAGAAACATCAATAAATAGTGGTTTAATGAGATGGCTATTTAGTCTTTTCAATAAAACCTCATTTGATCAATAAAATTTTGAATGACAAACCATGATAATGTATGATTTCCTCTCTTCCTTGTAAAACAAGGATCAATGCATCATTTTTGGTCTCTGATTTAATTTAAAATAGAAACAAGAGTTGCTACATAGTTTGTTCAAACAATTGTCACACTCATATGGAAAATGACTAGTGTATAGTTTTGGAGTATCATGTTTATTTTTATTTGGTACATGAAATAAATGTTTTTTGCTTTTGTTAAGTTTTTAACATTGTATATATAATAATTATAAAACTAATGTAGATTCATCTTAACTTCGGCTCTATCAGCCACTAAGAGGGATTAAATCTCTTGAAGTGAAAACCTATTTTTTGAGTGCAAAATTTGAGGAAAGGTTTGCACCTCAAGAGATTTGATCCCTATAGACGCTTGATAGAACCAGAGTTAGGATAGATCTACATTGATATTTAGTGTTAATTTTTATAGTTTTAAAAAGTGGTGCTATTGATAACATCTTCTTTAGCGGGAGCAATTTTTCGACATGATTTATTTTCTAATCTATAAAGTCCCAACATTTTTTAACATATTGATTTTTTAAGCATTTTTCAAGTTTCTCTGATTTATTTATTTATTATTTTAATTTTGCTTTGAGTACTAGTTTTTTAAGTTTTTTTTTCAAGTTTATCTACTTTTATTTTTATTTTTTTCCGAATGTTATTTTTTAAGCATTTTTCAAGTTTGTCGACCATTTTTTCCTTTTTTTTAATATTTGTATTTCAAGCATTTTTCAAATTTATCTAATTTTATTTTTATTTATTTAATTTTTGATTTAAAATTACAAATCTAAGACTTATGATTACTTACCCAAGTACCTTGAAAATAAAAATAATAAAATCAAATCTAAATCTAAAAGTGATAGTCCCATGATTTTTTTTTAATAATTTATATTAAAAAAATATAACTATGTTAAAAATAATAAATAATTTCCTAGGGAAAATAATTAAGTATATATATATATATATAATTATAATATATATATATATATATATATATATATATATAAGAACACCTTTAAAAAAATCAAGGAACAAAATATTTTTTAAGGTTGAAATATTAAATATTAAATTTGAAAATAAATAAATTTACTCAAACAATATTAAAAAAAAGATCTCTCTAGGCCAACCTTCATTTTAGAACAAGTGGAAGATATTCGAGAACTAGAAGTAAAAGATCCCAGGTCTAATATTTCCATATTATCCTATGAGTGAAATGCCATAATCTATCATTTTAAATGCTTCTAACCATCAGTGTCTGCAATCCGGGAATGGTGTATCAAACCTAGTCCCCGAATACATATCTATATTTTTGTTCAAAGGGCTTCTTTGTAGTTTATTTCAAAAGTCCAAAGTATTGCCGAAGCATTGTGATCAAGGACCCTAGTTTTGGGGTTGTTATGGGCTATCCTGTCAACCATGGTTATTTGAATTCAACCTTTTATCCTCGATAGCTCTGGTTACTCCAATTTGAGTAAGGCTTCTTAATATTCTCACTCATTTGTTAACTCCATAAATATTAGCTTCTGTAAGAAACTCTCTAGGTCATTTCATTAAGATAGATACAAACATGATTGAAAGGGGTATTGTAACCTTTGTACACATCTATGTCGGAATAGATCTTAGCAAAGGGTTGAATAATAGGTTCCTTATCAATTGGAATGGCATAATCATTTCGGAGCCGATGGATTATGAAAATACAACTTTCCACTATAGGTCTTGTCAATAACCAAGCCATTTCCATAATGTTTGCTCTTCTTATCAAGAGAATTATCATCTCCTAAATGCTAAGAAAAAGAATTGAGGATGGAAAGACCCAAAAGGATAACGAATTCCCCAGCTCACGAGCACGATATCATGCAGTAACAAAATGCAATTATAGTTAAATCTAGTTCTTTGATCTCATCTTAGCCCCTCTGCAACACCAACTCACCCCTTATACTTCGTGATCGTTCCTCCTCTACTATCTCCCCACCCTCGTCAATATCTATTAGATGGAGAAGAGAGAGGCACAGCCATGATCTTGGCGTCATCCATGAGCGGACATAAACATCTTCAAGAATAAGATCACTCAGAAAATGATAAGGAAGTAGCCATTGGTGTAGATACTCCAGAAATGGAAGTGCCTCGAGGAGAAGTAATCATTGTCTTCATGCCATCTACACCCCAAATATTCTCGGGATGGATTGACGTTCGCAAGAAAAATGGAAGAAAAGAACTTTGAGCAACTCAATGATCATTTCTCTATGTATTATATACCTTGACTTTCCACTTGGATTTTTCTTTTCTAGGTTCATCTTTAGATATGGTCAGGCTTCCTTAGTAACTGGCAACCTAAAACCTCCAACACTCTAATGTAACATCTTGTTTCGAACGCAACACAAATAGAGAAAAGGAAACAAAAAAAATTGAATTTAAAAAAAAATACTAAAAATGTGTGTGTGTGTGTGTGTGTGTGTGATTTTTAAAAATCTAAATATTTTAGTGAATAATCCATTTCCCAATTACATGGGTTCAAATCTCTAAACACATGTTATAATTTTCATGTTTGTAGCATGAAATTATTGTACCTGGTGTAATAGCGACAAATGATCTTTCAAAAATTTCCAATTCTCCAAAAATTTCTTATTTCAATTTAATTAAAAGAAAAAACTAAATATTTAAAAATTAAAATAAAATTAATTTGCACCAAGAGACGCTCGCCAACCTAGTATGGTAGAGATGTAATGTTTAAAATTTTGACTTAGTCAAAATAAAACAAATTAAAATTAAATTAAAATTGAAATTGAAAACATAAATAAAATAACGTCCACATGGGGTAGCTCAAGCGGCAATGGCCGTGGAAATGAAGTCTCACCGAACCGGAAGTCTTAGGTTCAAATCTTGTATCTAAAAATAAATTAAATTTAAATTAATATATATCAAAAAAAAAAAAAAAAAAAATTAATTTAATAAAAGCATAAACCACAAAATTCGAAACTAATGGACGAGGACAGTGAAAAGTCTCATTTATGTCTCCCACTTCCTCTACATAATCACTTTGTAGCTCCCATGACAGCCAAGGCTACTACATGGAAATGTGATTGCTTTTCCTGATGGTAACCCCACTTCCTCTACATAATCACTTTGTAGCTCCCATGACAGCCAAAGCTACTACATGGAAATGTGATTGCTTTTCCTGATGGTAACCTCAATTGTTGTCCAGATTGTTAAATGCACATTTTTTATTTTTTATTTATTTTGTTATATTTATATTTTAATTTTACGATACATATTTTTATATTTTTTAAATATTTAAAACATATTTTTGTTTTTATAACTTTTTTTAAACTATTATTACTATTAATGTTTTTTTATTTTTTATTTTAGTTTAATTTTTTAATTTATTTATTTTTTATATTGAATTTATTTTCCCCAATCATTTTTAAAATGGTATTTTTATTTTTTTTTTTAAATGGTTTTTTTAATATTGTGTTTTTTGTTATATTAGTGATGATTTTTTTAATTATAATTTAAAAACTTGTTATTTAAATGTTTTATTAAAAAAGTCAAATTGTCACTAAGATTTAAAATCATATGTAAATATTATAAAAAAAATAAAGAAAGCGTAGTCATTTTCCAATTTAGGTATTGGAAATTTTAACCCTAATCTTTCAAATTTTAGTGGTGTTTTCATGTTTTATTAACCAAAGGCTTCCTATTTCAATTTCATGTGGATGAGGGTTTGTTGATTTTTTTTTAATTGATGGTCTAGATTGGTTCTCAAGGGAATATGCTAAAGATATGTTTTGTTTGAATGCTTATCAATGATTGTGGTGTGTTAGAGAGTTTGTTAACTTGCGTTGAATTTTAATAAATTTAAATTTTAAAAAAAATGATAAAACTACAAAAAGATAGGATTCAATTACCAATTTCTTATGATTTGCCTCCGAAGGTGTCAGGCGACTTAGGGAACCACCAACATAGCATACCGTTGATGTGTCATCTTAGCCTGTGGTTTTGTCTGGTCGCTTTTTCGATGACTATATTGTCGGAGACGCAATGGGACAATTCACAAGGATAGAGATAATTTATTGTGAATTTTCAAACTGAGAATTGAAGTTATGGTTGAGTGTGTTGTATTGGAAACTACAGATAAGAGGATGAGATGACGATAAAGATATTTCCATTAATATTTTATTTAGACCAAAATTTCATTAATATTTTATTTAGACTAAAATTGAAAGCGTTAGATAAAGATAAAGGTACACTGAAGAAAAACAATATTATAGTTAATATTGTTGAAGATTATGGTGTATAATATATAGAGAAAGCCTTCAGCTATATCAACCACAATAATCTTTTTAATGTTGTTTTGCTAGTATACAAAATTATGGATTTTTAAGGTTAGAGTTCACATTTTAAGGACACAATTCTCATTAAGTTAGTTTTCAAGGTTAGAGTTCTCATTTGAGGTGACAATTCTCGTGAAGTTGGTAAATTTGTTAAATGAGATTTTTATTCTTGAGTTTGATTTAACAAAAGACAAAGACTTGACATGGGGGCTTCACCTTGTTAATCAATATTTTACGAGGCTCATTCATAAATGGGATTTTTAAATTGTGAAACGATAGGGATGTAGGGTAAGAGGGAATTATTGGTATTAGGTGTATAAAAAGGAGTATTTAAAAGAAAAATAATGAAATCTATTAAAAATATGGGTTATCACTATAGAAAGATGTATAGGGAAGGCGTTGAACAAAAAGATTTTAGGAAGTTTCTATTAATATCTAGCCATATTAGGGGTATTTTTCCATATACCATGAATGCAGGCTGACTAATTGGAGACCCTAGGGGATTTGAATTTAAACTCAAAACCTTGGTTTAGAGGTAATTTGGATTTATGTATGGAACCCTAGAATCCTTTTGGCCTAGCCATTGTTTCTATTTATTAAATGCCAATGTGGGTCAGACTTCTTAATCTACCCCCTTCATTGTTGGGCATAGCCTCTCTAAGACCCATTAGAAAATCTCAAGTAAGATCTTTTACACAAATCTAGAAATGAACATTTTCAACATCTGTTGTGATATACCTAAATATATGTGGAAATAAATTTTAACAAAAAGTGTATAATAAAAAGCTATACACCAAAGTTGAACAATGAAAAAATAATTTTTATTAAACTAGTTCTGAAATTGAGCAACATTACAACTCATTGCCAAAAATCTCCAAAATTAAAAACAGTGGGAAGTCTTATTGTAAACCCATGTGGTGGCTTGGTGCAAAAGGAAAAAAACAACTAATCATTAAAGAATATTCTTCAATTTTGGACCCAAACAAAGGAAATAAATGAACCTGTTATGAAAAAGGAACCCTCTTTGTTTTAGGAACCAGTTCCACAAAATTAAGGGCGGTACCCTTCTAAAAGAGGAATCTACTATGCAATCAGGCTCAAATTTGAGATCTTGCAATAAGAAAATAAATCAATATTAACTCAAAACCATTGGTGCAAGATAAAATAAACCTTACTTGACAATAGTTTAAAAAAAAAAAAAATCACCAATCAAGTAAGGAATGGTAACAAGGAGCAAAACTCATAATTCAACTTAACCATATCTTAGCCCTATCTTCGTTTTCTATCTTGTTGTGCAATCAATTTGTGAGTTCACTTAAAAAATTATATCAATGCAGGGAAAAGAGATCTAATCTCTGCAAATTTGTGATGAATTGGAAAGTCCTTAATATGTAATCTCTGCAAAATTGTGATGAAGAGGAAAGTCTTTAATATCACAATCAACATTTTCAAAACTAATATTATTACATTGCTAAATAAAATTATAACCACTTATGAATACAATTTAAAACATTTTATTTATTCAAAAAAAATGTATTCATTGCTTCATAGTAATATAGGTTCTTTTTTTCCACTAGATGTCAATATTCATGGATGAAATTACGAAAATGTCAACATCTGTGCATCCCAATATTCATGGTTCTTCAGACCAGCTCGGCCATAAAGAAATATAATGGTTGATGGTGCGCACATGTTAATAAGCCATGCTTAATCCATAATTGAGCCGAGAGGCACATTCTACAGCCCAGTATGATGTGTAACATTGTCTGTCTGTCAACAAAGTTGAAATTTTTCTCATCCCGGTCAAAAAATAAAAAATTAAACAACTATACAAAACATTTAAATAATGTCGACTCATAAAAAAAATTGCACATGAAGAAATTGGATCCCTCTCGGCTCATGTTAGATCTGTATTTAAGATGGATCTATGCTGGTTATAAATTAGCATGCCTAATCATTTTCTGATTTTTATTGATCCATATTTCAATATTGTGAAGCATAAAATTTAAGGGCTTTGCCTCACTTTTTCAATTTATCTATGAGCATGTGCATTTTCCTTTACATTTTCGTGGGGACATTTCATTTAGAATTACTTATCTGCATTAACATTAGCTATTGATGATTAGATTTGAACCTGTATCGGCCCATTCAAGGGTTTTACCTATCTCACAAGTGAAATGATTAGTTTGAAAATTTAGAAGAAGATATAGTATTTGAAAGTAAAAACAAAAGAAAATTATTTTAACGTCCACGAGGCTAAAGATAGCCTATGGGACAGATTGCTTCTTCATATGGTTGAGGCATTTGGCCCTTTTCCTATGAATCCTCACAATAAACGCTCTCATCTTCTCAACAAACTCCTCGCTAAATAGATTATCCCAAAAGCTCGCTACTAGAATATCTGCATAACTTTCCATGTTGTCTTCGAAGGCCTTCCATTCTAAAATGAAATGCTTTTCCATTTCCACTTTTTTGGAAGAACAAAAAATACATACTCTTTCCTCCCACACTTCTTTTGGCCTTTTCCAACGTCCTATTTCACAACGGAGTTGATGAGAATTAGTCCTTAACTAAGCAATAAGAATTTTGGCTCTCCAATAAATATTGGCCTCTATGTACGCTCTTAACACTTCAATATAATACTTTTTCTTTCTCCCTAGCTCCTTATCCCAAATATGCTTGTGGAACTTATCCATAACAAAACTTTTATATTTTTATTGTTTATAAGACACGTTCAAGCAAATGCTCCATTTACAAAGCTATTGATAGAACTGTCAATATTTTATTGATTATAAAAATAGGAGCTAGGGGTAATTCGACAAAGTTGCACTTTTCGTTTATGGTTGGGTTTCCCATGTCATTTGCTAACATAGGCTCAAGTCCCGTAACCTAGGGGCTTTAATCCGCGAGTCCCCAAACTACCAATCTGCTACTCTAGAGTCCAAAGTCAAATTTGTATGCAATTGCAACTTTTTCTGATTTCTTCTACTGATAAGAGACCTGTAAAATTTGAATCGTCCTGACTACAGAACAACATGCTAGTATAAATCTTAATAATCTACGCCAAGATTATCAAGTATGGATGTTACGAGACTGGTCTGCATAGATGAACCAGGTGGCACATCAATGTTGTAAGTCGAACATAACACAAATACTATGGTGTTCATTCATGTCTTTTTGAATAAATAGAACAACCCCGCATCATTATCTTTCCATTGCAGATTTTGAAATAACATGGAAAGAGTTTGAAATATTCTTAAAAATGTGATCAATAAAATTCTAAATATCCAAAAAATTAATAAAGTATGGACTATAGTTATTTTATTACACATAGTGATTCTAAATTTTGAAATTTTAATTGTCTCCCTCGTTACCACCTTGATTAATCCATGTGAAAATGCTATTGGATAAGAAGAGGAGATAATGCCCCAAAGAGCCCTCAAAGTGGGTCATTTATGACAGACCAGGGGAATCCATAGTCCCTCCTTTTGGTTTCAATAACATATCTTTCTCTCAAACATTTCCTCTGTATTCTAACATCTAAATTTTATAATCTACAGATAGTGAAGCCCGTCTTCTCCATTCCCCATTGTTATTTGCAAATTAATATCACAAGTTAATCAATCTCAATCTCAATTGTTCAAGTATTTTTTCAAAGGCTCTGTAATGTTAGCCACTCAAGCCTCTATTTGTAATATTTATCAACGCTGAAGACTTTGAATCCTTTGCTTGATGATTAAGTATTTGTTACTCAAAAATATTCGGTTGTTAATTTCCATGAAAAAACATTTTTTCCCGGGTGATTGAAATCTATGCAGGATATATCCTATAGTTCGCTCGTATTGAAAACTCAAATTTTAAATTTGCATCACTGGATTGTTGGAAAAAACAGCAAAATTGTAGAAAGCAGGTTGTTTTCTTGGAAATACTCACCTGCCATCACCCAATATTTTCTACCCAGGAAGTGTGTGAATGTTTCCAATGTACTTACAATAATTGTTTTTTCTTTTATCAACTCTAACCTTCCATGAATCTAACACAACAAAACAAAACAAAAAAATAGATACGAAATCAGATAGCAAGTATTGTGGGCAATTAACCAACAAAGAGAGTTCTCAGAACACATTTCCTTCACAACAACCCCAAAAAAATATAGATTTGAAATCACATACCAAGTATTATGGGCAATTAACCAAAAAAAGAGGGTTCTCGGAACAGATCTCCTTCACAATGACCCAAAAAGAAAATATGAAATCACATACTAAGTATTGTGGGCACGAATAGATCTCCTTCACAAAAACCAAAAAAATAGATATGAAATAACGTAACAAGTATTGTGGGCAATTAATCAACAAAGAGAGTTCTCAGAACAAATATCCTTCCTAGACTAAAGCTAAGCTGCCTGTTTCCGAGATATTGTGCAAAGGGACTGGGATTTTTGAACAACTTACTTTGGATGTCTCTGTAGGACCTTCTCAAGATAAGCAAGTCCAAATTTTAGAGAGAATTTTTGGAATATAGTCCAAATTTTAGAGAGAATTACTTGGAATATAATTTTTTGGATTTACAAATATATTGGTTTAATGCATAATCCCTGAACTTATAGAAAATGAAAATCCCACATCAAAGTCTAGAATTTTCGTTCCTATGAATTTTGATTAAACAAAAAATAACTTCACTCTAGTTTGTCAAATTCTCGAATATTTCTAAACTACCATGAATTAAATTATTAAATTTAATAGCACCCCAAATTGGAAATATAAAAATACATCCACTTTGGAGAGTTTATGCATTTTGGGCCATGAAAAAGCTAGTATTATGGGCAGATAACCAACAAAGGGAGTTCTCATAATAGATCTCCTTCTTAGACTGAAGCTAGGCTGTCGGTTTCTAAGAGATTGTGTAAACAAAGGGGTGATAGTGGATTTCTTAAACAATTTCGGATGTCTCTGCAAGACCTTCTCAAGATAACCACGTCCAAATTTTAGACACAATTTCTGGAATATAACTTTTTGGATTTATAAATCTATTGGTTCAATGCTTAATCGTGAACTTATATAGCAAAGGAAAATGGGACAGAAAATTGGAACTATAAAAATAGTCATAAGAATGGAGACACTTTGCACTCAAGTGTTGTGGTAGATTCACCAAATGTAACTGATACTTTTTATGATAATTATGGATTTACACTGAGAAATTCATCAGATCCTATTTTCGAGCAGGGAAGGAAAGGTAAACAAGATTGTGGAAATACACTTAATTGAAATCTTCAATGAGATGAACCATAAATTATCGCCTAGAAATGACATTAAGATCCTTCTATACTAGTGAGCATCTGTATCTGGAGAAGTCGCACCCTCCACTTCAAAGGGATCCCATGGCCACTTGTTGATCCCTTTGATATGTGTAAATAAGTCAGTGAATAAACTCCACAATGGAAAACTGATTGCATTGATGATGAGAACTTCATTTATACAAATGTAAGGTAGGTTCGAGATAAAACTATCTCGATAAATTATTAATGGAAATTAAATACTAATAACTAATTACTATTTTACAAACATAATCCCAAAGGATTAGTTAACATTCGCCCCTTAATCCGAAGGGACATCTGGCATGCCAAGTAACATTCTGAACTTTTCAAACTTTTCACGTTCAAGTGCTTTGGTAAAGATATCCATGATCTGCTCTAAAGTAGGACAATGTGTTAGATGAATGACTTTGGCCTCAATGTAATGTCGAATCAAGTGATATTTGGTGTTAATATGCTTGCTTCGATCATGAAACTTGGGATTCTTGGCCAACTAAATTGCAGAAGAATTATCAACAAATAGTGGAGTTGAAGTTTTTTGTTTCTACTACAAGTCTTCAAGTATTTTGTGAAGCAAGAGGATTTATTTTGTAGCTAGAGTTGTTGTAACATATTCGACTTCGGTGGTAGAATCAGTACGAACAGACTGCTTGTGTGATCTCTAATTGATGGTTTTTTATCCAAGATTCATCAAATAACTAGAAGTAGAGACCACATTCTCCTTATCTCCATCAAAATCAAAATCTGAATAGCCGGTGAGATGGAATTCTGCAACTTTTGAATATTTGATGCCATATGTTCGAGTGCCTTTCAAATACTTAAGAACTTGCTTTGTTGCATTCCAATGACCTTCACATGGATGATGCATGAACTTGGAAAGTATCCCTACAACAAAAGATATGTCAGGTCGAGTAGTAGTTAGAAAATTAAAACTTCCAACAAGTTGTATGTACTTTGTTAGATCCTCAAACATACTTCCTTCAGTGGCAGTAAGCTTCAAATTTTGCTCCATAGGAGTAGCAATAGGGTTACAATCCCGCATCCCAAATCTGTCCAATTGTTGTCCAATATTCTTTTTCTAAGAAATAAAATATATTTGGGTTTCTAATCAACTTCAATCCCTAAATAATAATGCAATAAACCCAAATATGTCATGTCAAAAAAATCATTAACTCTCTTTTAATGGATGCTATATAGTCATCATTGATTCCTATAATCATCAAATCATCTACACAGACAACCAAATATACAACCACCTTTCCAACTTTCTTAACAAAAAGAGTTGCATCATCCAAATCAAACAACTTATAATTCAACTTGTGAAGGTGTTCAATTAGTTTTTCATACCTTGCATGAGATGTTTGTTTCAGTCCATACAATGCCTTTACCAGCTTACATACCTTTCTCTCTTTACCTTTAACAACAAAAACTTCAGGCTAAAACATATAAACCTCCTCCTTCAAATTGTCATTCAAAAAAGTTGTTTTGACATCCATATGGTGTATCGTCCAGTTATTTTGAGCTGCAAAAGAAAATAGAGTTCTAATTGTGTCTCATTTTTTTATAGGAGAAAATGTCTCTATGTAGTCAACACCTTCATTCTAAGTGTATCCTTTTGCTACAAGCCTTGCCTTGTATTTATCAAGAAAACCATCTGCCTTGTATTTGATCTTATACACACATTTACAACCAATAGGTTTGACGCCAGTAAGAGGATCCACAAACCTCCAAGTTCCATTATTAATAAGTACATCATACTCCTTTTTCATTGTATCCTTCCATTCATCACAATTAGCAACTTCTTCAAAAGAACTAGATTCACTAATTGTAGAATGATTGAATTCACAATCATGAGAAACATTACCTGAATCACCTTTAGAAGAACTTTATGCCTCAAAATCATCATACATGCTTGGAACTTTTCGAACACGTGTGGATCTTCATAAAGGTTGTTGAAGTGACTATGATGGTTAATCATCTTGAAGTACAGGTTTTTTAGGAACTCCTTCTGATCCTGCAGAAACAACATTGTCTTCCAAATTTTCTTTAATAGTAACATTCTTGTCATTCTCATGAGTCAAAGATGGAAAAAACCACAGACTGATCTAGAATGGGAACCCCCCTACAATATGTAGAACATCATTATCAGATTCAAAATAAAACATTTTGGATGCAAATTTCTCCAAATGAGTCAGTTGTCTATCAACAATGGAATTATCTTTATCAGATTCAAGAAAAATAACATCTCTAGAAAGAATAGATTTCTTTTTCTCCTCATCATACAACCTGTAAGCTTTTGAAGTAGCAGAATATCCCAAGAAAATACATTTACGACTCCTCACACCCAAATTGTTGCATTGATGTTTAGGAATCAATGTATAGCATAAAGAACCAAAGACTCTAAAATGTTGAACATCAAGAAGATGATTATACCGCATTTCATGAGGAGATTTATTGTTGATGATAGAAGAATCAAAACGATTGTGAATATAAGTTGCACAAAGTACTTCTTCTCCCCAAAACATCAACAGTTTAACATTCTTAAAAAACATCATAGATTTAACCATATTAAGCAAAGTTCTATTCATACATTTTGTAACGTCATTTTGTTGTGGATTATAAGGTATGGTAGTCTGATGTTTGATTATGTTGTCCTTTAAATACTCTTCAAAAACATTAAAAGTATATTCACCACCGTTATCAGTAATGAGAATGCCAATATTTAGTTGAGTTTCATTTCTGACCATCGAATGAAAAGTTTTAAAATTTTCGAATATTGTGACTTATCTTTCAACAAATACACCCAACACATTCTCAAGAAATCATAAATAAATGTCAGCATATATTTACTACCGTTTCCATTTGCAATAGGCATAGGACCACATAAATCTGAATGTACGAGACCTAATTTTATTGAAGCTCTAAAAGAAGAACTATGAAAAGGTTGCTTAGAATGCTTCCCCAAAGTACAAGCATCACATGGTGTGAGCTTTCTTGGAATTGTAGGTAAGCCTTTTATACCTTGTTATCTCATAATTCTGATATTGTCATAGTTAATGTGACCAAAAGGAGCATGCCATAATAAACTAGAAGATAAAGTCTCATTTCGTTGTGCTAAAAGAGAAGAACTATCATGAGAATTCATTACAGTAGATGATGTGCTATTCAATTTTAAAAGTGTACCTTCTTCAACACCCATCATAATGACTGCATTATTAGATGCTCTACATATCTCAATGATGTCATCAAAGATATGTATGGAATTCCCTAACTGTCGAATATGTATAAGAGATATTAGATTTCTTTGAAATTATGAAACGTAAAGGCATCCAATAGAACATAATTTACACGCTTTGGTATCTTCAAATGAATGGATCAAATTCCTGAAGGCTTAACTTGAGATTTTCCAGCAAAATATGCTGCTCCATAAACTTGGTCACTGAATGTTTCAAGAAAATCTCTCCTAAAAATCATATGACATGTGGCTCCTGAATCTAAAATCTAATTGTCTTTCCATGAAGAAAACGCAGTACTAAAAACATCATCAATATTAAAATTGCAATGAGCAACAATGTAATGTGCATACTGATGATTTTCCCTTATCTTGTGGTGGTTGATCTTTCTTTTCATTCAATTGTTCTCTCCTTTCACAAATTTTCTCCCAATGAATTTCACAATTAGTAGCATTATGACCAATTTTACCACATCTAAAACACTTTACAACTGGTTTATCATTAAAATTTCTTTGTTGTCTAACATTTTGTGTTTGTCTCCCTCATTATGTTTTCCCCCCTTCCTCTATAATTTCCTCTACCACGGCCTCTAGTAATTTTATCACCTCTAGAATTTTCACCACGAGACTTCTGATGTTTTTGTGCAAGGCATAAAGTTTCTATGTTAGAATTTTGTGGAGACTCTTTCTTCCCAAAGACCTTTTCTCTCTTAACTATTTTGTTTACTATTTTATCAAATGTAATGTCTTTTAACTACACACTAGCTTGGAGAGATTCTAAGTAGTATGAATAGACAGGGTGGAGAACTTTAATAAAAAGCAGTAATTTGTAAATCTACTTCAGCACTAGTGCTTTTTATGTCATGAAAAAAAGCTTTTATTTTAGAGGCCATCTTCAAAGGATCATTGTCTTTCGTCTCCAAATTAAACAATCTCAACAACAACTTAATAATTTCAAGTTCTAAATATGAATCATAAAGTTCCTTCAATTTTTGTAATGTTTCAAATGCAGTATCACAAGAAACAACATATTTTCTTACCTCCTCTGTCACTAATGTTGTAATTAATGCATATGCCTTCTTGTCTCTTACCTCCCATATTACACTTTGCTTTTGTCATCAGGTGGCTCAGGTGCAATTTCTTTGCCATCTCAGTCTTTCTTTCCCTGACAAACTCCTTCCCACAAATTATTAAAAATAAGTGCACTTTTAATCTTTCTAAACCATTCTTGATAATTCTCCTTTCTACTAAACACAACTCCAATTATTGAAATCAATTAAGCCATGATTGTTTGAGAAATACTCTTAAAAAAACAATATAAGTCCCTTTCCCCTTTTATTTTAAATAAAAACTTGGTTTAGTGGTTTATTGGTGGGCTCCAAAAAAAACATAGCAAAGAGCTAGGTTCAAACCTCATTGTTTCCCTTTTTCTTTTTCTCTTCAACTTTTAAAACTTATTTCAAATAAAAATAAAAATAAACTTGTCATGGAATATTTCCACCACCTTTAACTCCAAGTTAATTAATTTCAGAATTAGCTTCATGTTTCTGTGTTTCTTTCTCTGTTCACTTTCACCATTCTCACTATGTCTACTTACACACAAATAAATTGTTTCTATTTCACTTTTACCTTGGTTGCTTTTAACTTGATTTCCAGTAGCCATGTAGTCTTTATCGCATGCACGCTCCTCAAAATGCATTTTATGAAACTTATACATTCTTCCATCCATAAACTTCAAACAACACCTCCTCAAAAACAAACCCAGTAGGTATGAAGCTTATAATATCAACTAGTACTCTTATACCACAATAGACAGGCCCATGAATAAACTCCACAACGGAAAATTGATCGCATTCATGATGAGAACTTCATTATACAAATGTAAGGTAGGTTGAGATAAAATTGTCTTGATAAATTATTAATATAAAGTAAAAACTAATTACTAATTACTATTTTACAAACATAATCCCGAAGGATTAGTTAACATGACCAAGTGGTGTGTCTCCAAAAATTTTGTGGAATCTTAATGCTTAGACTCACAAATTACTTTGTACATGTGGAGTACTATGATCAGATGCCAGTGGTTCCAATGGAGATGGCACATCCTAGATCACCTAGTTCTACAACTTGATTATGAATATATTCAGGATGATTTTGACCTCCAAGTGGATTCAATGCACAAATTGCAGTCCTACTTCAAGTTTAAATTAATTTATTAAACCATCACATTCCATGATTAATTGCATGGATTTGAGCAATTGGATCCGTCGAGATTGGGCAAAAACGATAAGTGCATGACACATACTCCATTTGTCAATCAAAAGTAGTTTGTTTGGAAGGAAAATTGTTTACCCAGAGAATTTGATGTCTATAAAAGAAATGGATTATGTTGTTTTGATTCTTGTAAAAAAAAGGATTATGTTGTGTTCATTTAATTATGGATATAAGCGAAATTCATCCTAATTATATTTGTGAAAGAATCAAGAGAACCAAAGTTTTTGCGTGAAAACATTTCTACAAAATTTATATTTTAAATTGTACTTTAGTATATTTAATCTCTTTGAAAATCAATAAATCCAAAGATAAAATAGATCTACAATGATTCTTTATAGATTTATGATACACACACCAATGTACCCCATATATTATATATATATATATATATTATATATTATTATATATCATCACATCATCATCTCATCATCATCATATGTGTGTGTATGTACATATATAAACTTCTATGCTAAGTTATATAGGTATGATATAGATATAGATATTATATATGAAGTTGATATTAAAATATACTAGCATGGCCATATAAATTAAATAGTTGGTAAACGTAGATAGTCATCAATCCATGTAAGAAGATTTGGATTTTTAAAATACATAAAATTAAATAAATTATAACTTTACTTTAATATTATTACTATTAATCATAAAAATATTTAATGCATAAGTTAAAGATATATATATGTAAAAAACATGTAACAGTGAGAAGATTTAGATTTTTTAAATTCATAAAAATTAACTAAATTATAACTTTTTTTTAAACTATTTTACTAGTAATCATAAAAAGATTTAATACATTAGTTAAAGATATATATACATTTAAAAAACATGTAACAATATTCTTAAGCATATGTTATCAACAGGATTGTGCAAAGGTCGTTCAAGCTTGGATGCCTGCCCACCATGCCCCTTGGGATAGTCTAATTCTCCCAAAGGTGGTTGTCATCCTCCACCCCTCCCCATGAGATTTGAAATTGTGACGTGGTGGGGAGTACTAAACCCCACATAAACCAATTCGTCTACACCTCATGGATATTCTTAACCATTGATTATCACAACCACTTTATCATGGAGATTCTTAATTTATAAATATACTATTTTACTTTTCTTTTTTTCTTTTTTTTCTCAAATAAAATATCGTAATTTTATTGAACCTGTAAACTAGGAACAAAATTATATTTTGTATATGTCATCAGGCATTCGATCATGCCAACCTTTCGGCTAATGCACAATAAAAGAAAAAACTATTAAAAAATATGTAATTTTTTCAGGGTCTAAATGTGATAACAATCGCTTAACTTCCCCTTTTTTATTTTATTTTTCCGAATTTTTTGTCGAACCCCATGGTCGGGATCAACTGTTACTATTTCCAATTAATTTAAATCTTCCTCCACAAGGACTTATTTTCTGAGTTTGAACTCTCAGATACATGGGTTCTCTTTATACCCCCTAGTCCCTTTTAAATGAGTTTATCCTCTTTTTGTTGCTATGGTGCTTTGAATTATGTTAATTTTGTACCCTTTTGGGTATGGGTCTTGATTCCTTACTATTCCCCAACTTCTTTGTCTAACTGACTCCCATTTGTGCCTGAGCATCCATATTTGGAGGATTTTGCATGGGTTCTTCTTCTTCATCATCCTCAGAATTGGCAAGTAACTTCCATCCTTTTGGCTTACAAATCTACCTTTTCTCCTTTTTTGGGATCTTTTTTGGCTGTGGGCATGCATTCTACAGGTGTCGTGTTTGAAAGAAAAATCGAAATCTAAATGTCGTATGCTCCTAATTTATTATCTGGTTCCACTATAAATTTTCATGCTTTACATAGATATGATCAAGTAGACCTTTAATAAGGTCTATCTCCACATAAATTCTAGCAAATGTAAAGAAATCTTTATTTGTTCTATCAGTATCCATTTTTTTGAATTTTCCAAGAGTATTCCCAATATTTGACATAACTTTATGATGCTAAAAAAGGAGAGGAATATTTGGTAATCTGGCCCAAAGCAACATTGTAGTGACCACCATGCTTGTAGCATGAAATTCTGGGAATGATAAGGTAATAAAAATCCTAGCTCTACCCCAAAACCATGGCCCGTCATTTAGGACTTGCTCCTTAGCTGTCTCTGTGTCAAATTGAGTTATCAAAAACCCCTTGGAGAATAACTAAAGTTCACAATTGGGTGTCCAAGAAGAATACACCCGCTAAAATAAATCTTTACTTTTCAGCTATAAGCCATTAAATCTGCATATTAATGCCGCGGATTATGGATCAACAAAAAGCGATTTTACCTTTGGGGGTTTAATGTCCATAGCTGGTGTTTTTCCGCTTGATCGAATATAGAAGATGCTAACATATTTTGAATCTGGTTATCAGGAGCTACAACCTTCCCTTTGCTGCATCCTTGAATGAGGCAAATCCATTGGGGTTTTTGGTACCTAAAGCTCCACCCGTCAACCTCAAAATTAATATTATGGTGGAGTTCCTTTATATGTCACAAGCATTCATCTAACTAGCATATTGCAATAATTTCCCCTCAAAAATGAAACTTTGTAAAAGCATTGGTATACCTAGGTTATTATGTATGCCCTGCTTCAAGTTTTCCACAAAGTTTGAGCCTCAAACCCCTAAAAGGGATTTGTTTCCCACTTAGGGTTTTACAAAAATCTAAAAAACGTCATCCAGATTTGATTTTTTGGTCAGATTTGGAAGCTTTAGATCCTCCAAATCCAAAACTGGTCTGGAAAACTGAGCATATGACCCTGGATCAAATAAATCAAAATTTATCTCACATGATATTTCTTTTTTCCGATTCCCATCGCAATTCCCTGCATCAAAACTCCTCAATCTGCACTCTCCCATTGTTGAAAACTTCCTCAAATCAAGATGACACGGGCAGGTTGAAACAAACTTATTTACTCCCATGTTGAAAAAAATTCACCATTTGATGCCACTTTGAGCGAGGTTTATCGCTCCTCTTACGAGCCATAGTCATTTCTTCTCAACCTTATGGTTGCTCATTCCACCAGATCTCGCCTTAGCAACCAAAGATCAATGCAACTCTACCATTGGTTCCATTTTTCTCCATGCTAACCGAAATATGGGTGCAAGCCATTGCTTTTCCGCCATCTGCTCAAGGCATCAAACCCTGCAATGAAAACCAAGATCTTTGAGATTTCACCATCCACTCCTCACCTCTACCAAATATACTTTGTTACCCAAGCTTATAAATACCACATGACCAGAAAAAACATAACCCATTTCGTATGATTTTTTTTAATTAATCAATTTAATTAAAATTGTAGAAAATGCATAACACTTTTGAGATAAATCACTACTACTAAGAATATGTTAGGATATTCCATGGAGGTCAAATTCCTACCATCCACCTAATAATTATTGATAATTAAACTAATTCAACTCTTATATTATCACAACCACTTTATCATGGAGATTTTTAATCTACAAATAGACTTTGATACAATACCATTAGTTATCAATACCACATGGCCAAAAAACCATAACTCGTTACATATGAATTTTTTTAACTAATCAATTTAATTAAAAGTGTAGAAAAAACATAATATTTTTGAGATAGATCACTACTACTAAGGATATGCTAGAATATTCCACGGATATTAAATTCCTACCATCCAACTAATAATTATTGATAGTTAAACTAGCTTAGCAATATAATTTAAATGGTTGTAAACGTCTCCCCCGATCGAGGTGATGAAAGGGGAGAGTACGAACAGGAGGACAACACAGGGGAGAGGACAGCCAGGATGGCCACCTACTGCCCTCATCGTAGATCAAATTGATGTGGTGGCATCCTGCATGTCGGTGGGAGTTTCGAGGCAGCGAAGTGGCAGGAGAGTGGGGGGAGAGGAGGGAAAAATCGGCGACGGTAATGGGATGGGACGGAGGGCAAATGGGATGGGGTACATGAGGGTGGCAAGGTTAGGAAGAGAGCTTAGTGTGCCGCAAAGGAAGGAGGAGAACAGAGCAGCACGGGCGTGGGGATCTTTTGCGGTCAAGCCTATCTCTGAGTATGTTTCCTTTGGCTCACATCCTACATTTCACTCTGTCATGCTTACTATGTTGGAGGAGGGGGGAAAGTTGGGAACTGCAGGGGAGGGGCCGCATTTGAGTGGATCTGCAATTCACTCTGTCATGCATAGTAAGTTGGAGGTGGGGGGAAAGCTGGGAATTGCAGGGGAGGGGCTATGTCTAAACGAGTCAAAGGTCTGCATGGTGACGAAGTGAGAGTATCAGAGCTCAGGCATGCCGGGGGAATGTATTAGCAGGGCAAAGGGTGAGCCTGAGAAAACTAAGAATGCAATCCATGAGGAGGATAGGATGATAGAGGGCTTGCCCATCTACCTTACTCCAGGGGGGAGAGACCATCGATTCTCCAGAATAATGGGGGAGGCTGGAGTGGGGAAGGAATACTAAGCGACAAGGACATGCGAACTTATGGGAAGATAGTAGCTCTTAGAAAACTAACGTTTGTTGTTGATAATTGTAAGCAGGAGGCAGTAAAGGAAAAGATGGCTCACCTGGGTAGAGGCAGGGATCGTGGAGGTAGAGGGCGTCAGAGCCAACCAATCAGAAGTGATTCGACAACCTCGACGCCAGCAAGTCAGAGACGAGGCAGGAAATCTATTAGGACGGTTGTCCAAGAAGTCACTCGCGCTTATAGAGAAGGGACGGACACTGACATTCATCAACTAATACAGGAGATGGAAGACAGCGTCATGGAAGAGGATTTTGAGCCAGAGATGGAGGAATGGGGGGATATTATCCCCGACCCAGGGCACACCAGAGGCAGCATGACGCTTTACAGGAAAGCCTTGCATGTGTATTGGTTTTTGAAGCACTTACTAGCCAGGGCTCTAGATCAAGTAGTGGGAGAAATGGTAGAAATAGTCCAAGGTATGCCCAATATCAAAAAGGACATGAAAAACCTACAAATTATCATGATTATGAAAGACAGTAAGCTGGATGAGATCCAACAATGGTTGAGGAAGCTATCTCTAGCACCAGACGACTCGGCGGCATCACCAACTAATGTGGATTCTGACCGAAAGGATTAGTTTTTTTGTAGTTTCCAGTTTGATCATTGTGCGGCTAGCATTTTCTCTTCAGGTGTTTTATGTTAGTTTGGAACATGATTAGTGTTTTTAGATGTGCAGTTTAATTAGCCTAGATTGAAAGACTGATTAAATTTTGTTATTGGATGGCATATAACAAACTCAGGTGGCCAAAAGACTTGGTTTCCCATATGGGCAAGTTGAGGCCACCAAACTGTTGTATATAGAACAACTTGTTTTTTTATAAATAGAAAAGGAAGGTACTACCATAGCTTACAAAAAAAATGGTTGTAAACATCTAATAAACATCAAATCACTTATTGCATGATACATCCCTTGTTGCTAAAATTAAAAAGATAATGAAAACTAACAAAAAGCACAAAAATATATATAGATTTTTAAATGATTATTATTAATAAATAATAAAAAGAATTAATATAGAAGTTAAACATATATACATTTAAAAAACGAGGAACAAGATTCTTAACCATGACATTTTATCAATCACTTTATATGAATTTTTTAATTAATCAATTTAATTAAAAGGATAAAAATTACATAACTAATTTGAAGATAAATCTCAACCTTTGATTTGTGTATACTACTTTGAATATTCTAGAATATTCCATGGAGATCATCAAATATTTATCATCAACCTAATAATTATTGATAATCAAAATAAAATTATTGAAGCCCTATTCCAAAATATACATGTCTATGTGTAAAAATATATTACTACAGACATATAAACTAAGTGGTTGATAAACACAGATAGGCATCAACCCATGATAAGCATCAATGCACTTACTTCATAATACATCTCATATTAGCAAGAAAAATCATAAAAATTAACTAAATGATAACTTTATTTAAATTATTATTAATTATTTAAAAAGATAATATGAGTTAAACATTTATATACATTTAAAAAAATATGTAACAATATTCTTGACCATGGATTATAACAACCACTTTATTATAGAGAATTTTACCTTATAAATAGGCTTTGTTACAATACCATATGTCAATACCAAAGTCATTTCATATTACACTTCACTACCACTCATTTCATATTACACTTGTTCATATGGCATCTTTTTTAATTAATCAATTTAATTAAAAAGTAGAAAGGACATAACTACTTTGGAGATAAATCTCAACATTTGATCTCTGATTACTATTAAGAATATGTAATCTTTGATTAATACTAAGAATATGTTAGAATATTTTGTGGAGGTTAAATTCTTACTATCCACCTAATAATTATTGATAACTAAACTAAAATGTCTTATTCAAAAATAGACATTAGCATTTATATTTAATTAATTAATTTTTTCCAAAAGAAAAAAATTATATTTTTTATATTTCTAGAATAAAAATCAAAAATTACAATCTCTTGGTTGCATAGCAACAAACTTGATTTCTTGACAAACATTTTATCTTAGCATCCAAAATATGTTTAAGTCATACATAAAGAAGAAAGACTAACTTGTCACTGGAAAGGAAAGATTAATGAGATTAAATGAAAAGAGTGACAATAAAACACCTTTGTGGAATTTTGAACATGTACAAATTCCAACATTCAAAAGTAAAGCTTCCTTTAAGAGCACATTTGCAAGAACATTATGCTCCCTGAAATATTGAAGGATTTGAAGATCATCAAATTGTTGTTGTAATTGTCGGATCTTACTTTTCCAAGATTCCAACTCAAGGATTTTAAGGTCCACCTTTCCATTGAACCAATGCACTATTATTTTGGAATCGTCAATTAGTTTAAAAACCTTCAACTACGACCATAAAGCTAACCTCAAAGAACACACAAAGAAAGCAACTCAAGCACAAAGTTTGTATCATTTTCAATGCCCAACTTACATTTTAGAACCACATTTTAAGGGAATATAATGACAATATTGGCCCCACAATTATCCCTTTGACAGGAACCATCAGTCAAACCTCATACATTTCCTTTAAATAGCTCTAGCTACCTTATAATCCTTGTCTTCTTTGATTGCAAGGGCTTAACCTATAAGAACTAGTGGGACTTTTATAAACCTTATTGACATATTTTTTAAAAGTAAAAGAATTATAAATATTAATCATAATGGAAGGATATAAATATATATGTAGTTAACATTGATATTTAAATGTATTAAATTTTTATAGCTACATATTTTTAAAATGTACGAGAAATACAAATCTTAATCCTACTTGAAAGCGAAAACATAAGATATTTTTCAATCTTTTTTTTTCTTTATCTTTTTATATAAAACTGAAATAAAATTATGTTACTTAATATGGATATCAAAATATTTTGTTTATGGTTGAGAGTGAAATATCATTTTCTTTTGCTATTAATTTTTAATTCTTTAAAATACCACATGCCAATCATATGTTAAGCATGGAATGAATTGCTCATCTCATTCATAATGGGTATTATTTTAAATGCCACGAGTCAATTGTATGTTAAACATGGAATGAATTACTCATCTTCTTCATAATGGGTTGTAATATCAAGAGCAGAGAGAGCACAATGAGAGTGAGATTATTGATGTTTTATTATGCTTTTAATTAAAATTAATCAAATATGTATATTTATTTTTGTTTTTTTAATTGTAGGGGACATTGTTATCTATTTAATGAATTTTATATTTTTATTTTAAAGAGGGCAGTATTAATTTCAAGTTGAGCACAAAAGCAATTACACATCTCCCTCATACCTATAGAATGGGTTTTTGGATGCAGCAAATTTTAAGATGCAAGGAAAGATAAATTCGATATCGTTATGGAGTTGCAATACATATTGTGGCTTATGAATGATTGTTATTATTTGTTCTATTCAAATATCTCACTCATTTGTTTTACTTGTTGGAATAGTGAATCATTACAAGAGGAAAGAAATCTTCCTTTTTCATTTAATTTTTAACTTGCCTTAATAATTAAATAATAACTATGAGTTTCACAACTCCAAAATCTCAAGATATGTTCTTGAGGTGGGCCTATCAATGTTGTGGCTTTGATTTTCCATTGTATAAAGTATGATAATTGGTAGCAAATTATATAGTGATACATTTTAAACCATAACTCTTCATTTTTGAGGATTTTTGTCATCATAATCTTTTACTAAAGGGGACAAGGAAAAAATTGCTCAACTTTCTCCCTAGACTACGATTTGACCTTCAATTGAAGTTGTTCTTTTAAACCAATTTTCCAAATTTCCTTTTTCCCTATTTAATAGTCTTGGAATCTTTTGAAAATCATCTCTTTTACCAATTCCTCTTGAGCTTTTGAAGCCAATCCCTCTATGTTAGATAAGGCATGCCCCTCATTCTCTTCATTCAATATCCATATTTAATATTGAATAAAGTGTGTGTACAAAGGTATACTAAGTATATGGGCATTAACACCTACTTGTTCCAATAGTTCAAAAGGACCATATCATAAAGCATTGATCTTCATACCAAGTCCCTATAATATCTTTTTATTTAAGTGCAACCAAGTTCAGACACTTACCTTGAATGTCTTCTTAGCTCTATGTTGGGAATGCTTCGTCTTGTACTTCTCATATGATTTTTCAATGTTCCATGTGGCTATAAATGAATCTACCTAATCTCATCAATAAAGTTTTCATTATTCATTGCTTTCCATGTGGTGCCTTCCTTATCTCCTTTGCAGTCCCCATATACAACATATATATGTGTAGGTGTAAAATATCCAAAATAAGTTTCAAAAGAACACGTGTTGGTGGAAGTATGGGCTACTCTATTATAAGAGTGTTGAATGTAAATCAAAATCTTGTCCTAGGTCCATAGATGTGTTTGATAGTAACCCTCCAAAAGTTGAACCAATGTCATGTTCACCATCGATGTCTACATGTCCATTTATGGATGGAAGATATCTAAATCTCTTCAAACTAATAACCATATTTTTTGAAAGTATAATCCAAAAGGCATTAAGAAATTTTAGATATGTGTATAAAAGGATTCTCCTTAGTATGTCAATGTGCACCTAAATCCTCTCAAATAACATGATTAATAAATCTTGTATATTAATGGTCATTTTACAAGGAATGTGTATACACATCTGATTAATTTTTGTCCATTTACACAAATATATAGTTATGCCCCCATTCGGTTCTTAGCAAGCCACTCATAAAATCCATATAGATGTTCTTTCATGGCCAAAGAGTACATGTAAGTGATGGTGTAAATCATGATTCTTATTGATGGGCTTAGTAATAGAGCATTAAAAATCCTATAAATAATTTATCTACATATTTTTAAGTTTTGGGGTAGTTTGCATATCTCTTCAAGTTCTCTATTGTTTTCGAGAAACCAAAATGACCTACAACTAAGCCTCTCTTATTAGTTTTTTTTCACCTTTCGACACATAGAGCTTGTCTATCTTATAAATAAATCCATTTGGATAATGATAATCAGTAGATTGCAAGTACTAAAATACCTCCTTGAATTCCTCATCCTCTATGTATCCCTTGTGTGTGCATCATGGGTGAAAGATTCCATGTGCATAGGAGTACCCAAAGATGTGATCTTGGGTGTGGGTAACCATAATAATATTTCTTCCAATTTATTGACGTTCCATTTCTTATAGTTTATGATGAGTTGAAATTGTTGCAAAATCCCATCAATTTGTAGTGTATATCTTATTGAAGCTTATTCTAAGCCTACAAATATTGTAAAGGTCAATCATTGATGTGAATGATGGTTTTCTTACTAGTTAGATAGTTCTTCCATTTCTTGACAACTCTCTAATAGCATAGAGATCCTTCTTGTATATGGGGTAGTTCAAGGAATATCGATCAAACATTTTATGGTGATAACAAATTGGCTTACATCCTTGAATCAAGGCTACTCCCATGGCATGCGCATTTGTAGTTATGTTCACGTTGAAGGGCTTATGAAATTTTGGCAATGCAAGAACTAGTGTTTGACTATCATGTTACTATGCAAAATTATTTATTTGATTTTTTCCCCACTAAAATGCCTTATCACTAATTATTATGGCATGGAATAGTACAAACATAACTAAAAAGGATGCCATGAACTTCTGAAGGCAATGCAATCCTCCCATAAACCTCCCAACTTATTGAAATTGTTAAGCTTTGGTCATTTGATGATAACCTCCATCTTCATAACGTCAATTCTAAACTCCTCCTCCCCAATCACATATGCGTAGAACACTAGGGATTATTTTCCAGACATTTATTAAGATTTGTCAACAGTTGATATTTTGTTAGAGTCTCTAACACCCAAACCATATGTGATATATCCTCTTCTTAGATAGAGATAAATATTGATACATGATCCGATTACACAATTATATATTAATAAAGAAAGTGAAACAATACATCATCTATCAAACACATAAGTGTAGCTAGTGCATCATGTTGATGCATTACGTAAACCAAAAGACACTACCAACCACTCATGTGAACCTTCCATCATCTTGAAAGAGGTTCCAAGTGTTCCATCCTAGGAAAAGTGGTAGTTATTCTTGACGGCAATCTTATTTAGCTCTTTGTAGTCAATACACATTCTCCAAGTTCAATTCATCTTGGATATTATCATCATAGATGAAGTGCTTTTTCAAATTACTTTCTACTCCAATAGTTGCTACAATTGTTTCTTTACTTCATCCACTTGTGGTCCATTTATAGTATGGATTGTATATATAGTCTTAGGGTTCGTAATGGGATTTAAGAAACTATTATATCTCGTGGTCCACTTTTTTCTTAAGTGGTATCCATTTAGACTCTTGGATATTTTTTTGCATGCCTATAAAAGCATCTCCAACTAGTTTTCTTGTTCTTTACATCTCTCTAAAAAATATTTTACTTCTACCTATTCATCTTTTTCTTAGTTTTATCCCAAATGAAAACAATAAAGACTTCCTACTTGAATTAATTAGTTTCATAGGCTAATTAAATAATTATTTTACACTTTTCCTTTGTTTGCATTAAAAGTAATGCCAACAAATCCACTAATACTCTTGGTACACAAAAATGAATAAAATTAAGATATAATGAGAATTTCAAATACATTTCACTTAGTTATTAATGAATCACCTTCACGTCTCACTTAATTATTAATGGATGATTGTCAAGTGTAAATCTCTTTGTATATCTTTCCAGCCAATTTTTAACATAGCTCTAATAACTAAAAAAATACATTTGAATTGAGTATATACATTGTTATATCTGTTGTAGGAATGGTATTACGCATTCTGTTTTGTTGTGACTTACATATTAGTTTGTCTTTGACAAAAAAAAAACATCGATTATCCATAGTTTAACATTAGAAATTAAACAAGTTTTCATAGTTGAAGACTAGATAACTTTGGAACGAAAATGGCGAAAGACACTGAGGAGCAGCTGACCTAGTGCAATGGAAAGCTCTAAACCCTAGCTCGCTACCTGCACTTCAGCGCCTGCGCCCTAGATCCGCTTGCCCTACGGCCCTGGGCCCTATGTCATTGCTTTTCTATGCCCTTCTTTGAGAGCCTGCATGTGTGGTTCATGTGTTGTTGGGAGGAGTTCGAAACTCGTGCTCATGGAGGTCCTCGGCTCCCCCCGGGCAGGCCCCCTCCCCCCCCCTCCGCCTTC
>APFE030972971.1:52644-77973 GCA_000404065.3 Pinus taeda
GCACAATCCAATGGAGGAAAATTCCTATTAAATAGGGGCCTAATTCCTCAAGGAACAACATAAGGAAATAGGAGCTTGGCAGGTTGAGAAAATGGCTAAGTATTGTTCAAAGGAAGTCAATCAAGCAAAGGGTAGAAAATACTTGTGCAGGTTGAGCTCAAGGGTAAGCAGAGCATATTGTATTCATCTATATTCTTTGATTGATGTAATACAAATAGTAAGGGGTTTTGAGCAGTTGCTTTCCCCTAGATAAAATTCTGAGGATATGTGATTGAATCTTGTCTCATGTTTATGTTGTGATTTCTCAATTGATTAAATGTATTTTCACGGGTGAGTAGAGTAGATTTAGGTCTTTTCTTTTAGTAAATTACATTAGCATTTTTTAATATACAAGGAGTTTCTACAAGTTTTACTCTTGACTACCACCGTATCCATAAATCTAGCCCACTCCATTGGATACCAACTTAGAATCGCATGCCATCTAGCCCCAAGGGAAAGGTTGACTGTATGTGTACCCATATGCACAACAAATCCAACTTGTGAACGTCACACCCTGCGCAACTTGTGTGGCCTCATCTCACAATCATTGTCAACACATGAGATCTATCTTGTTAGCTCTACCTCTCTCTCCCCATTGTGTAGAGGTAATCTAACAGTGTTATCATCCCTACCTATGTATGTTTGAAGAGGGCGGTTGCAATGCTCCATTGTGTACTCCTCTAACTGTACCATTAAGGAATCTAATCGTTCCCCAACACGAGTTAGCTTGGTTGTTGTCTCAACACAAATTGTTGTTGTGTCATCCAAATCCTTGTTCTACTATATAATGGTCTCTCAAACTGTCATGGTCGTCTTTTTAAATGTTAGAAGGCTAACCTGAATTTGATGAAACTGTTGTGGGCGTCTAACACATGTAAACTCGGTCACAACTCTGGGTACCTCCGTGTCTCCTAGAACCTCATCAACTGGGGATATTTCTCCTGCAACCTCATCAACGGTGGGTAACTCTATGTCCCCTATCACCTCATCAATGGACGTATACTCAACAGTCTCCACCAACATGTAAATCGTGTCCACCAAAGGAAACTCTAACAAAGGTGGCTCCTGTGTCACACTGGGTGTATCCATCCACTACTCACAATCATGTGTGACCTCATTCTCCTACTCAACCTTCTCCTAAGGCTCGTTTTCAGTGTACCTGTGCCCTAGGACCCATGATAAAAAGTAAGATCTCCACATGGTCCCATCATCTAACTGCTCTCATCCTGTCCACTCCTCTTCAGGAGGTCAAGTGCCCTGATTCTACTAACTTTTCCCACATGGTGTTAGTGGCTTCATTCCTGTGGCATTCACACCTCTAATACCTCTATTATAAGGATGGGGACAACTCAATTTTATTCCCTTACTAATACATAATTGGGCTAACATTTCTATCATCTCTTCATTCTTTCTAAGGATCTCCTTCATGATTTCTTGTGTTCCTCCCCTTTTGCGCATTTGTAATATCCAAAAATTTCACCAATCATTGTGCATGCATTCCTACACCTCCATGATCTTGCTAGCTTCCCCACAACTGGCTAATATCAAGCTTTGATACCAATGTGATATCCCAAACTAGGAAATACAATGAATACCAAAAACATGCACTAAGCTACAACACGAAAATATAACCATGCAAGCACAATTTTTACACAAGAAGAAATAGATCAATAAACCATAGAATAGCAAGAACAAATCTAAGCCATTTTATTAGAAATTTCTTTCGAACTGAGTACAATAGAATAGAATGATAGAACTTGGGCTTTCTAATGCAAGCATGCAATACACAGGTGAAGATATAAGAAAAACTCCAACTGAAATGGCTCTATATATGCCAATACATTGCCCACAAAATTCGGTTGTGACTGTTGGAGGTGAATTGTGATTTATTCCATTAAATTTGCTCCAAAAATTTTGCAAAATTAATTGGAGGCTTCTCTCACCCAAATCTACCAAACCCAGAAAAATATTGGGCTAATTCCAACTGACTCGGAAAACCCCAAAATGTGAAAATTACCTAGAAATAATGTTGTTGCTACTATTATTTCTGCTAGAGGCAAGCTTCAAAATGGCTCCTCAAAACTACTTCAAAATTTCTGAAAAACTAGAGAGAGGCTCCTCAGCCCCCAACCAATAAAACCAAGAAATATTTTGAGTTAATTCCAATTGACCCGAAATACTCAAATAGTGAGAAAATCCCATTTAAACAAGAAATTCACCCTGCTATAAGAATGATGATTTCAAAATTGAATATCGCCTGGAAAATTCTAAAATTTTAACCATGAACTACTCTCACAAAACCCAGAAAATCCTTGGGTTGAATCCACTAGTCACTGAAACCCCAAAATCCGTGTGTAGCCCTTCACAATCTACTAGTGAGCTATAGAAATCAAACCACTGCAAGAATGCACACTTTCCCTTAAGGGAAACTCCTCCAAATCCCTCAAAAATTTATTCCTCAAACTTCTAGAAAAATAAGCTCCAATACCCGACAAAACACTACTACTCAACCCCTGCAAAATAGTTGGAAATCGAACCCACAATAGTTGATCCTCCAATGAGCAAATTGTATTGCCTATGTGCCCAAGGAGTGGCAAATTGAGTGAATACCTGCAATAAATCTTTGTGGAAATCTTGAATTGGACTCCCCAAATTACCTCACTAGGGAGACACTTGAAGTTCTCTAAAATGAGGGTGGAATTCCACTTGGAAATTACTTGTGCTAAACAACACTGGTTGACTTGGCTAAGAAACTCAAGCAAACTATCCAATTCTGAAATGAAATGCCAAAATAGAATGATCAAAATTAGGCTCTAGCCTTCCTTTTATCGTTGCTTTCCCTTCCCCATACCATGGTTTGATTTCTCACACACTATGCTTTGATACCATGGTTCGATTTCCCATTTTGATAACCTCCACAACTTATGTTCACTTTAATTTATCTTATTTTCCTAAGTCCTAACCATTTCCTTTTCTCCAAAATTTATTTAATACCTCCACAACTTATTTCTCCTAATTTTATTTATCTAAAAATATTAATTATTCACAAAAATTGTAAAATTGAGAATTTCCCTTAGCAAAATTATTAATTGGGTACATTACACATCTCTATTTTATGAACTCCAATATAAGTACCCTAAATAATATACAACCTTAGATAACCAATTAATAAAAAACCCTAATTAATATAATGGATTTTAGTAATAAGTTTTCTCTACTTCTTTTCTTCGAGTTTCTCATTTTCTCCCTAAAATCGAGCAGTGACTCCACCCTCTCCTTTCTCCATTTGGTAGTGTGGTGTCTTAATCTAACTATCATGCTACATTCTCATGATTTCATTAGGAAATACCCATTGACCCTTCCCTCCCTTGAGTGAATTATTTCTCTAAATTCTTGTGTTGATCACCATAGGGAGTATTGTGTCCTTTTATTCCAAGAGAGAGAAGACCCATTCATCCTTCCTCTCTCTTCTACATGATTACTTCCTAAAGTAGTCCCCTTTCTTGGTTTCTATCACTCTATGATGGAGACCATGAAGGTTAGCACCATTAATATGGCATGCTACATTATTGGTCATGATCTTGCTCCCCATCTGTGTCATTCAACACCAGATTAGGGTACTAAGACATCATTTTCTCAAGGCCTTAACTTTTTCCAAGGTGTTTCATCCAATTTACCTAAAATATTATTTAACTCAAGACTTGAGCCTCTTTCAAGAATGAGATTAGCGCCTTCTCTCAAATGGATGCATAATATCCTTCACTTAAACCTCATATCTTCAAGATAACCTCCTATTGATTTATTATCTCTCTTATTTTCTTCCAATACATTAGCTCCTCCACTCACCAACGATATCCCAACAAAGTCTTGGATCTCCCCTTGAACTACATCATTGTCCTTTAAATCCATGACTCTTCGTGCTTTTGTGATGGCTCTAAAAATTTCACTTCAAATTTGCTTTCAAACAAACCAAGTGCACATGGATTGGACTTGTGATTGTTTCTCACTCCAAAATGGAGTGCCCTTTATTTGGTTCTCTCCAAAACCTCATTGACCTTAATACCATCCTTCCATTTCACCGGGTAGGCCTCTCCTTTGGATGACCTACTCAAGAACTAATACTTAGCCCCATCAATGTCAATGGTCCTCTACCTTCCAAGGCCTTTGCCCAAACTTACCTGGAAGTTACTTTTGAGTCCTATAACTTCTCTTCTCCTCCGATTAACTCTACCTTTTTCCTATTCTTATTTTATGATCCCAAGGTTGTCCTCTCATATATTTAAAATTTCCTACATGGGCATTCTTTTGGAATATCTTGACTAGAGGTATCATATTATCAAATCACTCTCTTAATTTTAACTTAAGATTTCCCAAGCTTAGGCCCCTTCTCTCTCCTTTGATTTCTCATGTATCCCTTCTACAAAATAATATAATTCCAATATCGTTAACCCATTTTTCATCCATATTTTTAATAATTATTGTAGCATCAAGAAAGTCATTTTCAACCATGGATCCACACTTAACAACATAAAATATATTTCCCATCATGCCTTTTGTTCTCAAAACTTATCTCCTACCCTAGGAACCCTTCAAAATTTCAAAAAATCTAAGATCAAATCCCTTGGAGAACTTATGATCTCTTTGACTCTTGACCTTAAGATAATTGAAAACCATTTTTAAATATTCCCAAGGGACTTGTGTTACAATATCCTCTTTTATCTCTCATGGTTGGATTTGATGACGGTTGTTCCTTGTACCTTTATAAGTATTATGTTCTTGTTATTCTAGGAAAGAAAGACTTATTTCATATAGCATAATCATACACCTCTCTCTCTCCACCATCAGGCTACACCTGAGGCTCATCCCTTGGTCTCCTCTATGTAATATCTTCCATTCCATGGATCCTCCTCCTCCTCTTAACCAACCTCCTAGGTCTACCTAAACAGTTTTGACTCTTATTTTTTATTAGCCTACCTTATCTCCTCGAAATCCTTCTCCGCCTCGCATCTACTTTGACTTGCCAAGGATAATATCTCCTCACTTCTCTATTAATCATCATTCTCTTCTTTACTTATTTTCCCTTACCTCCTTTTCCTCTTTCCTTGTCCCCTCGAAAATCAAGGAAATCTCCCCTTTTTGTTCATGTCCTCTTGTTGGTGACTTAAGTTTGTACTATACTTAGAAGGAATCCATATTTTGATATGGTTTATAAACTTAACTAATGCCTCGCTTTGAATAGGACCTTTGTGGGGACAACTTTGTACTTCTATCATTAGCGTTTCTCTAGAAATAAATAATTTCCTCACTTATCTAATCCCTCCCCTTTATCTCCCATGGTTATTTCTTCTTCATCTACCTTGACTCACTCAATGTAGTCTTCCCCCTTCCTTCTCTCTCCTCTATTTCTACCTCTCCTCCCCTTTTGGTCAACTCTTCTTGGTCACCTTGTTTATTATTGAATTCATGTAGTTCATTGTCTTAGCTAGGGCTCAACTCGAGACAGATTCTTTCAAGATAAGGATTAATAAGTGTGTCTCTCACTTGAGACAATGCCCTAGATTATTGCATCCTACATAACTACTACTATGGTGTATCTTCCTCAATGTATCCTTCCTCTCACATTTTTCCTTCACTAGCACTTCTTACTGATGCAGGTAAACCCGCATAAACCAGGATCTTCAAACGTTGGGCATATGAGAATGCAATCCAACTATTAACCGAATCAAAAACTCAATGTCTGGAAAATTTCACACATCCGTATGTTCTACGAACTCCATTCGATTCACAATATTTCACCCAATAATTACTATTCCTTATCTCCATTTAATAGGATTTTAAAATTATAAAACTAACTGAAGATCACACCAACCATATGCACACAAAAATATGAGAATAATTAATTAAGAAATAAAATATTTACAAGAGAATTCATGGCCTATTATTATTCATACTCACTCCTTCTCTCTCACTCTCTCTCAATGCCTTTGAGGCTACATAATTTATAAAACTTAGCATGATCTAGAATCACTCAACTAAAAGCTCTAAGACTCTACATGCAATGCATACATATGGAAAAAAGCATCTTGAGGATTTATTCCATCTTTTTCCCTGTTCCAAAATAGAAAAGCTTCCTTATCCCTTAATGATCCACATCCATTGCTTTTATGCCTAAAATCTCTCCTAGTTTTATTTATTTATTTTGAGAATATCTAATTAAAAGCCTAAATATTAAAGTGACTTGGAATTTAGGAAACTAATTCCACAAATGCGTGACCCCTATGTCTATTATTTACAATAATTTCCCGTTGGGCTGAATGCTCCCGCATCAGACTCCCAAGGTAGAAAAAATTCATGATCTCCTGATCATGTGTTCAAATCTATGTTTGCCTAGATCCCATATCTTGTGTTGCAACTTTCCATTTGTCGTTGCTTCTATCTATTGTTCTTCTCCAGGTCTCCATATCTTATGTTGCTTTGCTCCACTAGCTGCACTCTCACAATATTCTGTTGTCTTCCTTTTGCTGCTTCTCTTTTGTTTCACTGCTGCTGGTCTCTTCCAGTATTCTTTCACCACCATCCGCCTCATCACTTCAATTTCTCTGTCTAACAGATTTCCTCCAGCACCTTCAATAAAACCTGTACTCACAAACCAATTGTTAGAATAAAAAATATAAGGCTTCAGTGCCTCTTCTGCTGCTATTAATGTTGTTTGAGCTGTCATCATAAATGTCGCCCCACATGTTGCTCTAGTTGTCACTATGGATGTTGCTGCCTCCCAAAATTCTTGTCCCTCTGCAACATTTCTTTGCTTGTCACCTGTAATTTCATCTGTAATTTTTCCCTCTTGTTCACTGCACTGGACTTTTTCTTCTGCAATCTTCCTGTCATACTCTGGATTCTCCAACCAGTATTCTAACAATGCAATTTCTCTGTAGCATCGCTGAAGCATATCATCATCACCTGCATTCATACATAAATTACCAGTTGTTACTTCCCTTATCTGTGCTTCAGATTGATTCTCTTCTTCAACATCCACAAGAACTTCCTCTTGTGCTGTAACAGTTTCACAAGATGGCACATCCTCCTCAACACCTGTAATCACATCACAATTGTCAGCTATACAAACACAAGATTCCACATTATCCAGCTGATATGGATCTACCCAATAATTCAAGAAATCATCAATAATCTCCTCCTCCTCTGCACCTGCAAACATACACAATTCATCAGTTTTAAAACTACAAGACTTTTTAGTCCTAACTGCTTCCTTCAACATTTTCCTTTTAATATATCTGCATGTGGAATCTTCAAATTTCATATCTGGCACAAGAACTCTAAGTCCCTTTTTCAACAAGGCAATCAGAATTTTCCTCAACCTCCTCTGCAATTGTCGCCAAATCACTCTCTTTCCCTTTAGTGGAAATATCCATTTTCCTTTCTACTTTTCCTGCTCTTGCAGCCATTCTTCTAGTACCTGCAACTATGCCTTTATTTCTACAATCTTTCTTTCTCGAACTCCTGCAGTCATCTCATCTCTGTGGCCTTTCTCTGAACCTCTTCCTCCTCTAGAAAAACTTCCTCTGCCTCTGGCAGACTGCTTTCTCATAAGTTTCTCACTCACCATGAGTTGTACTAGCCTCTGCAACAACAATCTCCCTTGCTGCAACTTACCTCACCAATCCTTCCCTCCGGATCTGGTCTTTTGGTAAGTACTTGGTTCATTGCCTCTGGAACCTCTTGAGCACTCCTCTACTCTCTCTAGGCTATCTCTTCAACTCACCTCACGCTGTAATTGTCCTCTCTATCCAGCCTTCAGCTGAATACCAGGTTCACTGCCACCTTCTCTGCAACCATAAACTTAAATCATAAATTTCAGATCAAAAAATCATCTCACCTTTAAGATCTTGCATGATCTTGTCCTCTTTCCATTTCTGCAATCCTGCTCACTGCATTTGTGTATGCTTCTCATCAAATTTAAAAATCTGATCTTCCTTTCAATCATTCATCACACCTCAAAAAAACACACTTCAATTCTTAGATGTACTCATAAAAAAAACAAACATCTTCAATAGAGCATTCTAGCTCTGATACCACCTGATGCAGGTAAACCCGCATAAACCAGGATCTTCAAACGCTGGGCATATGAGAATGCAATCCAACTATTAACCGAATCAAAAACTCAATGTCTGGAAAATTACACACATCCGTATGTTCTACGAACTCCATTCGATTCACAATCTTTCACCCAATAATTACTATTCCTTATCTCCATTTAATAGGCTTTTAAAAATTATAAAACTAACTGAAGATCACACCAACCATATGCACACAAAAATATGAGAATAATTAATTAAGAAATAAAATATTTACAAGAGAATTCATGGCCTATTATTCTTCATACTCACTCCTTCTCTCTCACTCTCTCTCAATGCCTTTGACGCTACATAATTTATAAAACTTAGCATGATCTAGAATCACTCAACTAAAAGCTCTAAGACTCTACGTGCAATGCATACATATTGCAAAAAGCATCTTGAGGCTTTATTCCATCTTTTTCCCCGTTCTAAAATAGAAAAGCTTCCTTATCCCTTAATGATCCACATCCATTGCTTTTATGCCTAAAAGCTCTCCTAGTTTTATTTATTTATTTTGAGAATATCTAATTAAAAGCCTAAATATTAAAGTGACTTGGAATTTAGGAAACTAATTCCACAAATGCGTGACCCCTATGTCTATTATTTACAATAATTTCCCTTTGGGTTGAATGCTCCCGCATCACTTACCTTCACTAGTGTTTTTTCCTTTTGCCCCTTGCCTTTGCAAGTGCTTCGCTAGTGTTGTCACCTCATTCATACTCTAGTGCTTCTCTAACATTACTAGCTTGTACCTCTTGCCTTTAGTAGTGCTTGACTAGCACTATCAACTCTCACCTCTTGTAATTTTTATTTCTTCATAAGCATTGTTGTGTCATGCCTCTTGGCTTCACTAGTTCCTCACTAGAATTGTCTCTTTTTTCCTCTTTCCTTTGCTAGTGCTTTACCAACATTGTTTCCTTTTACCCCTATATTTTTCTATGTATGTCTTAGCATAGAAGCCCATTTTCCCTCTTTGTTTTCCTTTCCTTTATTCTCTTCTTATCCTTCCTTGAAAGTTGGTGTAGTTGTCCCTTTTTCATGTGGGGAAAGATGTTAAATTTTATAGATGCATAACTTGCCTTAGCACAAATATTACCATGCACACATATGTTGGATGCCTTATTAGGATCCCATAGCATTATTTCCCATCCTTAGATAAGTAAAGGTATGGCATTTCGAACTCTTTTCTCTCTCCTTTTCACATTTCATTTATTTTACTTACATTTCAGATTATAGTTATTTATTTACATTGTGATCATCCATCTTACTAGCACACCTAAGTGGGCTCTTTTACCTCACAAGACATTCCCAAAATACCCCCTCATATTGCATCAATTATGATTAGGCAAGTGCAAGCATTAATCTCTTTTCATAATCCTTCTATATTTTCACTTTGACATTTACCTTCATAGTCTAGTTTCCATTTTACTTTCATGGTGTTTAGGTTTACTTCATCTTATGTTTCATGGTCTAGGTTTTGCTTTAGTTACATGATAGTCAGATTTATTTACATGTCATTACATAATTTAGTTGTCAATTTGCTTTTGTAGTATTTACAATTGATTATATCACGTCCCAACATCTTCTACTTGATGTGCATCATTTGGTTCTCTCTCATGTTTTCTTAATTTCCTCCACTTGCTTGAATCATATTTACTACAATGAAGTTTCATGGTTTTTCTTTGCATCAATTATGGGGGCGTATGGGTCTCTAAGATAACAATAATTTTGAAATCCCATTAGAGTGGAGATTTATTCCCTCATAATGATGACCAGTATATCACGATGCATGTGTTAGTGATCACATTCCCTCATGTATCATTGACTTTTTATTGTTGTTTTCTGTGTTTTCTCCATCTTTTATCATTTTATTGTTTGCTTTTCTCTCCTTCCAACTCATTACTATGACAAATCTCATAGATAATATCTCTTACAAGAGGAAAAACATGTAGGGTATGGATTTCACAATTTATTACTCATATTTTCCTACCAACCATAGGTGTTGTGGCATGGCCTAATAATGTATCATGCTCACGTGTGTATTTGTATCTCATCCTCCATTATAAAGGTTTTCATGTGTTGGACTACTCTCCCTTGATTCACCTTTCCTTAGTTTATAATTATAGCCTATTAGAGATGGTTAGTGCTCAAGTAATGTTGCCCCTCTTTACCTACCCTCTTGTCTTTTTCCCTTAGTCATCGATTAGATTTCATTAGACCATTTGATCTGATTTTCCATTGTTTAGGTTTTTCCTAAGGGTTCTCAACCTCTTATATTGCTTATAGTTGGTTGATATGCCTCATTTTATGCCCTCAATGACCCAAATCCATTTTGGGTCACTTAATTGGAGGTATATTTGGTCAAAACTTCCTTAACCCTTCTTCATTTCGTACAACCAAGTTAATTATGAATTTCTTGGGCAATACCATGACCATAAGTTTTAACACACATAACAAAGGGTGTATTTCAAAAAAATATATGTGGTATGGCTTGAAAAACATTGATTTAAGATCAAAAGCGACAACACATTATTTTTGTATTAATTGTCCTCTCCAATGGATAGCCTAACATTCTCTTATTCCTTCATATAGTTTTCTTGCTTATTTATATACTCCTCTTTATATAAATCATCTTTGAATGTTCTTCCTTATCTCAAAATCATGTAAAAACAATAAAAAAAAATTAACATCAAATCATCATATAACTTCCTAATTCCCCATCCATGTTCTTGGGTTTCTCCTTCCTATCATTTTTGACACCTCTACAGGTATCTCTTTTTTTGGTTTGGAATCTCTTTTGGAAGCTTGTTTTTTTTTCTTATGGTATCTCCATTGGCTTGGTTCCACTCAACACTAATACATTGAGGGAGGTTCAAACATAGTTAGGGTTATATCAATGCCACTATTATGATATAATTTTGAGTCAACATATAATACTTCATTGCTTGATAAGTTATATGGTAGATCTAGGTGTGCCTATTGGATCATATAAGGGATCGAGATCAAGTATTTTTTATAGGAAAGTGTATTAATATGTGCATGTTCCATAGAGTGAAGTAAATTTCTCTTAGAGGCTTGTGGAAATTCTCATATTCATCTCAGGCATGTTCAATGTCTACACTAACACTCTTTTATGTGAGTTATTTCATTTCTCTTCTCTTCCATTACCAATGCTTAAGTTAATTAGCTCACGAAAGGAGATTGGATAATTGACCCCAGGTTAGTTTTATTTCATTTAATTTTTTCAAGAGTAATTGGGAAATATATATTAGTAAAATTTGCGGCAAATGCACATAGCAAAGATACAATGAATTTCTACTTTAGTGATTCAAAATATATATGGACAACAAAACAATAACAATCCTCTCTTCATTAAAATGAAAGAAAGGGAGAGATACAACTCTAAACCTTTTAAAACTTAATCTTACTGCTTCCTGAGTATAAGAGTAGATTCTTACAAATTGCTTGCACAAATTCATATAAAAGCAAAGCATAATCAAGGATTGATTCAAATGCACCCCCATTAAACCCAAAGGGGTTTAAATTTTGTTGGGAAGTAGAATTTATTTCTTGCAGTCTTTTATACCTCTTGCTAGTGGAGGGGAGGAACATGAATTTTTCTTTAACACTTCTATAAAGAAAGGAAATAAGGGGGAATTGTTGCCTTCCTCCTATTTCTCTTTTTTTCTAGATGAATATTATTTTCCTAAAAGTAGGTCCTTATCTTGTGAAGATTTACCGTTCATGGGGATTTCATCCACTTTTGGAGGATCTATGTTTTCTAATTGCATTGGGACCCTGTCACAATTGAGATTTTCAACCTCTTCTACTTCCTCCTAAGGTTGCCTAGCTCCAAATATATTATTGGAGTGATATTTTGGCTTGATGGGATGTTAAGGCCTGATGGTAGATTAAGACCCCATTAGGGACTGATTCTTTCTCTTCCTTGAAAATCTAACATAAGCAAGACTATTGAATTTAGGATTTGCATGGGTTATATAATGACCCATCTTGTTTTCAATTTCTTTAAAGGTATCATCACCCAAGAAAAAGGTGGGAAGGTGTGGAAGTCTAAACTAGATATGAGTAGAATAAATTTCCATGTCTAAATTGAATTCAAGGGTCTAATGGAATAGGGATATTCCCTTCAAACCCATGAAGTAAGGGCCATATCTGAAGATTAGATCCTTATCTTCTTCTTATTTTTAGAATAAATATATAAAAAACTTTACCACAATAAAACATTGTAATAGGCGCTTGATCACCACAATTCTTAGCATTCCATCCATAGATAGAGTTATGACTAGGCTAGAGCCTTGTAAAATTACCTATTAATCCTACCTCCTTCAATATATTGATAGTCCAAGGTGCCACCATGGATCCTACATCCAAGTTGGGAATGAAATTTTTTTGTTTGGCACATCTGCATTTTTCAGAGTTGAACTTACCTCCAGAAGACGATCCGAAGGAGGCATCTCCATTATAACTAAGAGGAAACCCCATTATGAAGCTATCAATGGGATTCCTTTAAAAGTGAACCAACCCATGTGTGGGCATAGAGGCCCCCATAGTAGAAAAATGAATGCCTATTAGGCAGAATATGCAAGAGCTAAGAAATTTCATTAAGATTGAGAGAACCCTCAAATCTAAAAGGAAGCAACAAAATGAAAACCAAAAAGGATTTGAATCCACATTCTACAAGCATGGGATTCAACTTCTCTGATAGAGGTGAAGTGGAAATAGCTAGGGAAACTGTAGCCACAGTGAGATCACAACCTCAACTTCCATTCTCTTAAACCCCGTAGTTTTATTTCATTTGTTATTTTGTTTTTATCATTTATTTTATATGAACCCTAATCAAGGCATCCTTATTAATTGAGTTCATAAATAACTAATTAAGAGTAAAACCTTAATTAATCTATGGCCTTCTCTCCTATATTTTCCCTTCAACTCCTAGGGTTTCTTATTTTTTCCCAAAGATTTAGTCGTGACTTGAATCTCTGATCCCTCCTTGTGGTAGCATGGTGCCTCACTCTCATTGTCACATTACAATTTCATTCCTATTATGATTATCTATTGGTCCATAGTAGAGTAATGAGAAGGATTGAAATATTTGAGCAAAATAGAGGAATAAGGGACTTTGTAGTGACCATTCACAAGCCATGATGTCTATTGGAACTCCATAGTGGTTCTATCTTTCTTTGCATCTTGCAATAGATATAAAAATATCAATTCACGATGATTATCTTCTTGTTATATCTTGTGCTCATTATGTTGATGGTATGCTTATTTTTCCTATTGTAATTCTTTATCTTATATTCTTAGTCCATTTCAATAACTAGAGCACTATCCTTGTATTCTTCTAATTTAATCAATAAATCATTGCATAATAGAGCATAACCTCATAATATTTGTAATAGAATTTAAGACCTGTAGTGATGAATTATCTAGTGAAATGTCTATGGCACTTGACATATCATTGGGTATTAGAGTAGTTTTCTTTGAGGTCTATGTGGAATATTGTAGGATGCAGATATCAATATAAATAAAGCAATCTCAAACCTTAGCCATGGTGAATAAGTATATTAGCATTCCAAAGGATGATTCGAAGGAGATATTTGCAATATTGTAAGTGCGAATATATTACATCACCTATATTAAGGTGATATTTATGTCATATCTAGAGAGTAAGTTTGAACCTTTCGAACGAGATATTCGCAATATTGTAAGTGAAAATATATTACATCACCTATATAAAGGTGATATTTATGTCATATCTAGAGAGTAAGTTTGAACTTTTCGAAGAGCTTGGAAAATATAAATAGCACACTAACTCTTATAGGAAATTCAAAGAACTAGAGAAGGAGTTGAAGAAAGAGAGACCAAGTTCCAACATCACAAATTCTTGGCCTCTTTCAAAGGAGAAGAAAAAGTGGAAATCAAGCCCTATCAAGGTGAGATCAACCTTTTGAAGTTGAATCAATGGTTGCAACATTTTGAAGTTTACTTCAATGTGCATAACATGAGATATGAGAAGAAGATATGTTGTGTTTAATCTAAACAACCTTGTATGCATCCCCTTGTTTTAAAAAAAATCAGTTTCTTCATAAGAATTTGTCCCACACTAGACTCTCATATCCATTTTCTATCACAAGGATCCAATCGACATAAAACAAAAAATATCTTTTTTTTGTTCTTCCAAATGAGAATCTCTATGTTAACATCAAACACAAAAGGGGACATATCTTACAATAAATTGTAAGTGAAAGGAATTGAAATATTTGTGGCCATCAAACTAATGCTTTTAATCCCAAACAAGATCAACAACAAACAATAAATGTATACACTACAAAATCAAACAAGCATAGTAATATTATCATTCCAACAGTTTGACGGTGTGATGCATTTTATCAACCTTATATTGCCTAAAAACATTAATATCAAATCAAATAACAATATGACCTTTTCTCCTAGTTTTTGAGTCAAGGCTTTTCTTTCTCTTTATTTTTTGAGACAAATATCTTAAGGATTTTTTTTACCGGAAATATATTTTGCATTAGGATTATATTTTTCAATAATTCATGAACGTGACCAACAATGCTTGTTCAGATAAATTGTATATATTATAAAGTAATGGAGGATATAAAAGTATAATAGAAATCAAGATTTAAGATTTATTATACTCTTATAATATTAGGTAATTACGAATAAGATAGAAAACAATAAATACACATTGTTGGATGCAAGAGCTTGTGGGTTTCATAAGATCACAAAATTTATAGTGAAAATATGTCATGAATTTCAAATTTTCAACTTCAAACTCTAAGGATGAATTAGGTATGTTTGCAAAATTCAACAATAATGGATCAATTTCTTTAATGGTGCAACTTAGCTCTCTCAAGAGAGGGACTTTTGGATGATTGTAAAATGATGCAGGGGAATAGAACCCACCCCAAACCAAATGTGGTTTTTATATACTTCTAGAAGAGGCGGTGTGGAAATCCTAAACAAAGACACAAATTCCTTTGGTTTCTTTGTAAACTGTAAAATGTTTGCAAGTCTTTAAAAGGCATACATGGCAATCTTCCTCATGTTTTTTTAGGATTTGTGTTTTTATATAATAGCAACCTGCGATATGTTAGGTGGCCAAGGATGATGTAAGAACTAGGTTGAGAGTTCGTTAGGAAGATGCCATATGTAATCGATTTCTTTTAATATAAGAATATGGGGTGTGCTTTATCTGAGTTCATAGACCCTGCCGAATGTTTATCATATGGTTTCCATATTTTTTTCCTCAAACCTTGAGAATTAATATTGTTTGTAGGGGTCGTAGCCACAAGGAGGAATCATTCAAGTGGGGCACTAAGTTTGATTAAAAGCACCATCAAGAATTGTTAAGGGCCATAGCAAAGAAAACGAGGATGAAGTGCAAGTCCAAGAATCTGATCGATGCCAAAACTACATCAAATGGTCGAAGAGTTCCAGACCATAGATGGCCCAATTAAATTGGTCGATCCTTCAAATGGTTGGGACAATCACGGAAAAGAGGAAAGGGAACTCAATCCAAACCCCAACCTCTATGCTAGACCCATACAGTCGAGTTTGTGGGTCTTGTATCTATAGAACAAAAAGAAAAAAGAAAAAAGTGGTTGATCGCCTGAACCCTGACTCAAAGTGGGACCCAGCTTGGTTTGGTCAGGTTTCATCATAGTTTATTTGGACTCTTGTAAGGTGTCAGACCTAATGACATGAAGAACGAAGTAAGATCTTACTTTCTACTAAGAGGGTAAGTTGTGAAACGTTAGTTGCGTAATTCATGTAATACAAATGAGTCAACTTGGAGGGGGTAGAAAGACTAATGCCATGACACAAGTTCAGATCCCACGACTTTGGCACATGGTAAAATTGTTAAGGAACTAAGATTCTATTAAGCTTGTGCTAGGTTTTAATCACTGGTTAATATAATGTTGATTGAAAACAAAGGAGAGTTATGTTTTAGAGATTGAAAAAAAATATAGAACCTACTTCCACTACGTCAAGTGGTATCAAAGCCATGAGATTCGATCAAGATTAGTTAATCTCTTGGATTTGAGAGAGAGGTAATAAAATTTGTATTTCATAATTGACAATGTGTTTTTTTCATAAAAGAAGGATTGAAAGAAAAACGAGATACCAGGGACTGGATGTGAGGTATAATAATCCCAAGCAATTGGAAAAAATGTACAAGGAGAAGAAATGGGATGAGATACTAATGGCAAAGAAGGCTGAGGATGTGACATTCAAAAAAGTAAAAGAAACATAGAGAATTAAAGAATAATTTTCATAATATAACACTAGGTATTTAGGAGAAAAGTACATCCGAGTAGAGGAGAAGACTCTAATGTTAAGGAAGTAAATCTAGTCTTTAAATTTTATATATATTTGGTGCAGTTCAGTTAGAAAACCTGTGATAGAGGGAGAAGAGCATGGGAATATCTTAGGGAAGAAGATAAGTTAGTGGAAGAAGGAACCTCACAACAGGAGAAGTTGTGACAATATTTGAGTAGAGAACCAGTAGTGTTCTCCAGGACTGCGCCAGAAGGACCTTACAATGGAGAGGCCACATTTGAAGAATTCCAGTTGAGATTGGAAAGGAGAGAAGGGGATAGAGGAAGTCCTTAAAGAGGAGAGAACCAGAGGAGTTCTCAAGAAGTGAGTAGGGTGCAACACCCATAGAGGAGCAAAGAGTGGTCATGAGGTTCCAGTGGAGGGAACTAGAGAAACACCAATAAACAAAGTGAGGTGAGGTGTTTAGGTAACAAGTGAGGTGAGGCTTGTTACAGGGATAGGTTGCAACTCACAATGAGCATGGAGAAGCTCATGGATAAAAAGGACAAAATGACCATTGTTGGTCATGAAAAAATTTTAAGTGCTAGCCACAGTAGAGGAGAGAAAGATGCCAGGGAAAATGGCATGAGGAGGAGAATGAATCAAGAAGAGTTTGACCAAGAAATGGTCGAACTAAAGGATAGGGTCAACATACTACTACAACTGCTACAAGAGAGGGAAGAAGACCAAACATAGATGTGGGACCTGGGGAAAAAGGCCAAAGACTTGTTAGACATATTGATTTCAAGAAGATATCTTCAAAAGTTAGAGAGCTTAGAAAAAAGAGGATGGGGCCTTTGATAAAACCTTGGAAGCTACATTGAAAGTGTTCGAAATCACTGGCAGTGGGAAGGTGCAACTAAATCTGATAGATCACGTCTAGCAAATGAAATATTGTGCCTAATTATCAATGGAAAACTTATGAGAATTCAAACTGCCCATCTTGTTTTGCATGGGAGGTTGAAGGGAGATGTTGTCAACATATGTCGTAGAGAGCTCCTTTGAGCTTAAAGTGAAGCATGTGTACGAAAAAGGGGCCAATCCAGGACCAATCCTGCCCCCCACTCGAGTGGGACCTAGTTGACCTAATTGGGCCTCAATATAGTTGGGTCCAACTACATATAGGGAAAGAGAGGAATACATTAAACCCTTGGTCCTTGACCTCAAGTTGCACCCTGCAGGAATTGTGTCTAGAATAATCGACCAACACGAAGAATGAGGAAATTTTTTATTTAAATTTTATATGTAGATGAATCGGTCTAGAAAAGTGATCAATTAAGGTTTGAGTTCAATCTCATCTGTCAATGGATAGTTGGGAAACAAAGAAGGGTGGGTTTGTCTACAACAAATATGGAGCTTGCATCACATTTTATTTTTATATGGCCATGCTTTTATATAAGAGCACCTTGCAATATGTCAGACATACTAGGATAATGTAAGAACTAGGCCGAGACGCTTCTATACCTAAGAGGCCATTTGTAACCGTTTTCTTTTAATATAAGAATATGTGTTGTGTTTGATCTGAGTTCATAGACCTTGTCAAATATTTATCATATGGTTTCCATATTTTTTCCTCGAGCCTTGAGAATTAATATTATTTGTAGGGGTTGTAGTCATGAGGAGGAATTGTTCAAGAGGGGTGCTAAGTTTGAGCCAAAGCACTATCAAGGGTTGTTAAGGGATATTGAAAAGAATACAAGGATAGAGTGAAAGTCTAGGAATATGATCAATGCCAAAATTATGTTGAATCATCAAAGAATTCTGGACTAGAGAGGGACCAATCGACTTGGTCAGTCCTTGAAGTGGTTGGGCCAATCGTCGAAAAAAGGAAAGGGAAGTCAATCTCTACCCTAACCTCAGGGTAGGACCCATGTATTTGGCACTCAAGCCACAACATAATTTGAAAGCAAGGAAAGGGGGCCAAACTCTGAGCCTGTTTGACCAATCGATCCCTAACACCAAGCTAGGGCTCACGAGATTGAGCCCAGAGGAAATGAAATATGGGAGAAGACCATTTGCACATTAAGGGACTACTAAGTAAGATTCAAAGCTCAATGATAGATGAGGTGAAATAATACTAAGATGGAGAAGATGAGATGCAACAATGAAGGCACATGATTGAGAGATCATGGAGAATTTTAAGCGTGGGAGTATGATGCAGGGGCATAAACCCCACCTCAAAACAAATTTCATTCCAAGATACCTCCAAAAGAGGCAGCATGGCAATCCTGAACAAAGACATGAGTTCCTTTGGTTTTTTTGTAACATGTAAAATGCTCTAAGCATCTAGAAGGAATACATGACAAGATTCCTCTTTTTTGTTATGGTTAATGTTTTTATATAGGAGAAGCTTGCGAGATGTCAAGCAACCTAGGATGATGTAAGAACCAGGTTGAGAGGCCATATGTAATCATTTTCTTTTAATATAAGAGTACATGTTGTGTTTGATCTGAGTTCATAGATCTTGTCGAATGTTTATCATATGGTTTCCATAGTTTTTTCCTTGAGCCTCAATAATTAATATTGTTTGCAGGGGCCATAGTCACAAGGAGGAATCATTCAAGCGGGGTGATAGGTTCGAGTCAAAGTGCCTTCAAGAGTTGTTAAGGGACCTTACGAAGAAAATAAGGATGAAGTGAAAGTCCAGAAATCTGATCAATGCCAAAATTGTGTCGAATGGTTGAAGATTTCCTGCCTAGAGAGGGCCCAATCAACTTAGTCGTTCCTTGAAGAGGTCGAGCCAATTGCCTAAAAAGGAAAAGGAAGACAGTCTCGACCCCGTCCGCGGGCGAGACCCATATAGTCGGGCCTACGATTCTAAATTATCTATGTAGAAAAGAAAAGAAAAAGGGGGCTAACTACCCGACCGGTGACTGGAAGTGGGACATAGCCTGACTTGGTTTGGTTTCATCATATTTTATTTGGACTCCTATAAGGTGCTAGACCCAACGACGCGACAAATGAAGTAAGATTTTACTTTATACTAAGCGAGTAAGTTGTGAAATGTTAGTTGCTTAATTCATGTAATAGAAAGGAGTCTACTTAGAGGGGGTAGAAAGTATAATGCCATGATATATGGTCAGATCCCAAGAATTTGGCACATTGTCACACTATTAGGGCACCAAGAGTTTATGAAACTTGAGTTAGGTTTAATCACAGGTTAATGTAGTTTTGATCAATGGAAAAGATGGGTTATGTTTTAGATATTGAAAAAAAATAGAGAACCCGCTTCTACTATGTCAAAAACAAACATAATATGTAGGATTTGTACTTTTTGAAAACATTCTCACAAATCAAGTCACATTTTAAAATAGTGTAGCATAACCTTTCACATGTGGGAATTTGAAGATATATTAAATGTTATACTACAACTCAATTATGTCTACCATTATATCTCCCATGTGAGTGATCAAACAAAGACATGTGCACTACCTTTGAAAGTTCTCAACCCTATCATGCAATCTTTTCCTTCTTCAAGGCTTCATCACATACAAGTGATGGCATAAATGTATAATCACTCCATCACAACAATGGAACACTTTTAAATAATCAAAAGTCTATAATTGGAAGAAGTTCTACCCCCATAAAACTTTTTCACATGGTATGTTAGTGTAGCATTGGATTTGGCATGTAGATATTTGAATCTTCTCAACCATACATCAAAGTAAACAATCTTTGTTCAAATTCAATATACATTACAATTACTCAAGAGAATTTTTTTTTAAAATATACAATTACATCATCATCTAGACCTTGACCAAACAAAAACATTAACACCACAAGAATTAGGAACCATTAGACTTAAATCAACTTGGCGTACTTAGTATATGATCATATAAAAAATTACAAACATATCATAGAAACATTTTCAAAACCCGAGATTTTCCTTTATATAAATATAAATAGTAGCATGCAAAAGTATGTTAATTTCACAATAACTAAATGTTAAAAAAATTATTTATTAATAAAAACCTAAAAACACATAATTACTTGAAAATAAAACAATTATAATTATATGAAAAACAAGATTACAACCCAAAAAGAAAACTATTAACAAAATGAATTATTAAAAATTAAAACAATAAAATTTGCATAAATGACAAATTATAACAAACTAATAGAATGAGACATCACAGAACCAAAATAACGTCTTAACACAAAAATGATAAAAGGATTATCTAGGTGAAATAATACCATTTTTTGTCGCCAATTTGATGCCAATTAGATCTTGGCTCCTCTATCGGTTTCGCCATGCACCTCCCTCATCATATGACTCCTCTTATTCTCGTGATAAAGAAAAAAAAAATCTTAATTTCTCTTCTAGAAAGCCCCCAGATGATGATGGTCTCATTCAATCCAGGGCTTAAGTTTCCTCCCTGTCTCCCTTTCATTTTAACGCTTTGCAAAAAATGAGGCTACCTTATGCACCCTCACCCGCACAAGCATTTTTCTGTGTTGTCTCGCCTAGTTCGACTCCCTAAAATACAAAAGACAAACCAATACAAGGGATTAGAACAAACCTAAGTAGGGATTATAACTAAGCAACGTTAAAGAAATGTCACACTATAAATATGCATATGAAATACTTAATTATTATTTTAATTCTATATATCATATATAAATTTGAAATACAAAAAATATAAGATAAATATCACTAACTAGTATATGTGACTAAACATAATTGAGATATTATTACTATCATTAAGAACTCTTAAAAATGGGGAAAGAATGTCCACTAAAAGGTGGAAAAAGATATATATTAATAATATTTAAAATTTTGTATTTTGATGATTAAGGGAGTTGACTTCTTAAATATATATGCATATATATGTGTGAAATACATATTAGAAACACAATTTTACAAATGTTACCGCGAATAAATTATGAGGTAAAACATGAAAGTTGAGAAAGCAGAATAAAATTAAAACTTTTGATAAAACAAATGATTAAAAAACATTAGGATAATCTATGAAAATCATTAATTACTAAACAACATACCCTATCTATTTTATTTTCCAAAGATTGACTTCATAAGGTTGCATCAAAATTATTTATTTATTTGTCATAATTATTTTCATGTTACATTAAAAGGACTAAAGGACAAAATATTTATTGAACCATATCTTATTAAATGAAGGATCACATTGAAAACTATGCATGAGGCCCCACACATTCATGTGAATGTCATCGGGTCAAGGAAGGGGGTTAATTTACTTATAGCTCTCCACCCGATATGAATGTTATCCCTTCACTAAAAACAAGATCACTGGATGAGATTTCATCGAGTGGGTAAGCACTCATTAAAGCACTCCCTATTCCTCGCCCAACGTAATAAGACAACCGTTGATTTAACCTGACTCTAATCCCTAAGTTTATTAAGCATGCACTTTAGCTTCGGATTTTAGGGTTTTCTCCACTCTAAATTTATCTTCACAAAAAATATCTCTCAAACTCGTTATTGCTCTATTTGAGGGTTTATTTCAAGTTGGGTTTACCTATGTAAATTCATGTGAAATATGCTTTAGAAGCTGGGAATTTTATCATATGATTGAGGAGGATTTATGTTGGTTTACTGTGAAATCCACAAGTATATTCAATATATTCATGTGAAATTAATTTTAGAATTATTTTATGAATAATTGAATTGAAAAACAATTTGGATGTAGACATATTATGTGATTGTGTTTTTAATAATTAGGGTTTATTAAAAAACTTGTTAATTTCTTTAGAGATTTAACCATATGAGAACATTGTCTAACTTAAACATGGAGAAGGTTGTTACCGCAAGAATTTTTTAAGAACATGAGGTATGTGAATAATGTTCACATTTGGTTTTTTCCTTAACAATTTTAGGAACAAATTTAGGAATGCGGAAAAGTTACAGATTTTATTTATGTATTTATTTATTTGTGTTTTATTAAATCGTAACTCTTATTTTTGTTATACAAGATTAATTAAGGAATGATCTGAGCTATATTATTGAGACAAAAGATTATATGAGGAAACCATTATAACCACTACAATTGTTTAGTTCTAAATATGTGGAGCCAAGAAACAAATTGCAAACAATTTTAATGTTTCAGCTAATTAAAGCTAAGAAGGAGATTATTCTCATTTCCCTTTACATTAGAATATTAAACAAATGGTTATGTAACAATTACATAAAACAGTGATTCAAACATTTTTATAAAACCCCTAATTTTCTCATTCAATAAGGGATTTGGAGGATAGTAGCTTTGAGGAAGAAGATTTACGAACTATTACAACCATCTTGTACATGCTGCAAATGGTCTCCTTCACTGTGACATGGAGGTTTTAGCAATAATATTATAATTTGCTTCTTTTATTTTCTTTCATTTCTTTATTTTCTTCCATTTTCTTTTATTTACTTTCATTTTTACGTAATGGTTTATTGTTCCAGAATGGTGGCTTAACTTGATTTTGCATTATTCTCAAACACTTTCAATGATTTTAAATACTTGGAACACTTGATATTTAGGATTTTATAATCATAATTTGAATTTATTATTTGTAGGTTTAATTCTATGAATACATTATATCTATGGTTACATGCATCATAAATTCAAATGCAGTAAAAAAGTAGTTCTTTAAATTTTATTTCTTTTTTACTTTATTCTTGTTTTCACTATTTTCCCTCACTGAAAAACGTTAAATTACTAGCCATTACTTGACTTGTTCATATTGCCTAATGTTTCACACAGTAAATTTAATTTAATGTTTCTCTAATATTTAATATTGGAAATTATTAAATTAAATTATTTTAATTGATTTTAATTGATTTTTTTTTTTTACAAAAACGGTTATGGATTATATTAACTTATTGGTCTAAATGCTAGATTTCAGATTACAATGGGAGGGAGCAGAGCCCAAATAGTTTTGACAACCAGAAGTGTTATGGAGCGTGTGGTCAACTTCCAGCTCTTTTTGGCTACAGCTATGGAATCGATTTCTGTGATTTGCCCAAGCTTAAAAGTACAAACGAACTGTTTCAATAGCAAGCAGTAAAACATATCAGTTGACTGATTATGGAATTGGATCCCATGTTTCGTCCCCGTCTCTTATCGTTGCCCCAACAGAGAGAAGGGTAGCTTTATTAGCTTCAAGATCTGCTTCTTTGTTGTTGTCTCTCAATACGTGGAAGTATTTCAGGTTTTGGAACAATTTCCCCAAACTTCTGATTCTAGATATGATCCAGATGGATGTTGGTGGCCACCCACCTATCCCATTTGGACCCCTGCAACTATCTCTTTCAGTTTTTTAGTTTCCGTAATTGTAGCACAATTTACTATTTTTAGCAGTTTTTTCGGGTCCTGAACTTCCGGAGCCGATTTGAGGCCCTAAACAACGTTTTTCGGGAAATATGAGGGCAACATAGATCCATGGATCGATGTTGCCCTTCCCAAAGTGGTAGTTCTTGGATAGATCTTTCTAACGAGCTATCATATGCGTCAAACGGAGATCGTATGCCAAAGCTACGACCCCAGGAAATTGATGTACCAATTTACCCAAAACAGGGCCCACAATTTGGCGTTTCATCTTCTAGGGTTAGGTTTTGGAATGTGAAGGGTTTTCCATTGATTCTCAACAATAAATAGGCCTTCGAGCCTCATTGTAACACAGTTGAAAACAGTTCAGAGGCATGTAGCCGCCACATCTCTTCTCAGAGATAAGCTACCATCACCCTAGCTGGTTTATTGCCATTTCTGGTTGTAAGCATATTTCAGTATTTTCCATTAATGAAATGAAGTATTATTTCTGCTGCATCTCTTTATTTATGGTTATCGCATCTATGTATTTATGGTTATCTCTGTAATCTATTGCGTTCCTGTTTAATTCTGGATCAGTGGTATCAGAGCGGTCTGCTTCTTCTTTGTTTTTCTTTGCATGTCCCCAACGAGGTCGGGATATAAGGAGTTAGGGCTTGAACTGGTCGAACCTTTGCAAGACCAGCCTCGCAAATCCCGACGGCCTCCCATGGCGGATGAGAAGAAAGATGAGGGGGCAGGAAATCCTATCAAAATCTTGCTCGAAGAAGCCCTCGAGCGGCAAAGGAACGCGATGATGGATAGCTTTGCGCAGATCCTTGAGCGGCTACCTAGAGGCGACGCATCGGCTTCCAACAGCTACTCTGGAAACGCCGCACCGTTTAAGGTACAAGTTAACTTTGAAATCCCCATCTTCGAGGGTCAAATAGACGCAAATGACGTAGATAAATGGTTAAATCTACTACATGGGTATTTTTCTGTTCATGAATTTTCAAGTCGGGAAAAGATTGTTTTCACTCTTCTCAAAGCAGCCCCCCATGTCAAAGACTGGTGGGAAACCTACTGCGAGCAGAAGGATGAAAGTACCGGCTCACTATTTTCAACCGCACCCACTTGGGATTCATTCCGAGATGCCATCAAGGAGAAGTACTACCCTGTCAAAAGCTATGAGGACAAATACATCAAATGGACCACACTGCGACAGGGACGAGACCAAGATGTGCCTGAGATCACAAACATTTTTCACACCCTTCGCACACCGTTGGGTATCAAAGATTCTGAGCTGCATCTAGTACTCAAATACCACGACTGCCTACATAGATACATCCAGGAAGAGATGGAGATCTTGAACATCTCCTCACTTGGCACAACATACCGCTACGTTGTCAAAATCGAGCAAAAGTTCAAACAGAAGAAGCGAGACTTTGGATCTGCAACTCCGAAGCCCAAAGGACAAAGCCAAGGTGGGGTGACCCAAGACAACCCGTCGAAGCCGCAAGAAA
>APFE030972971.1:85949-104472 GCA_000404065.3 Pinus taeda
AACAATGCTTTGAAGCACATCATTCCTCCATTCCTTCACCTGCACCAAGTGTTCAATGTGGACCGTCGTCGACCATGCTTCCCACCATTACTGGACACATCAGAAGATTGCAGGACAAGTTCAGCAGATGGAGGAACTCAATGCAATGGGGACCATTGCTTCCTAAGGGGGGAGGAATGATCCAGGTGGATGTTGGTGGCCACCCACCTATCCCATTTGGACCCCCACAATTGTCTCTTCCAGCATTTTCAGTTTCCTTAATTGTAGCACAACTTACTATTTTTAGCAGTTTTTCGGGTCCTGAACTTCCGGAGCCGTTTTGAGGCCCTAAACGACGTTTTTTGGGAAATCTGGGGGCAACATGGGTCTATGGACCATGTTGCCCTTCCCAAAGTGGTAGTTCTCGGATAGATCTTTCTAACGAGCTATCATACGCGTCAAACGGAGATCGTATGCCAAAGTTACGACCCCGGGAAATTGATGTACCAATTTACCCAAAACGGGGCCCACAATTTGGCGTTTCATCTTCTAAGGGTCGGTTTTGGAATGTGAAGGGTTTTCCATTGTTTCTCAATAATAAATAGGCCTTCGAGCCTCATTGTAACACAAGTTCGGAACAGTCCAGAGACATGTAGCCGCACATCTCTTCTCAGAGATAAGCTACCATCGTCCTAGCTGGTTTCTTCCAATTCTGGTTGTAAGCATATTTCGGTATTTTCCATTAATGAAATGAAGTGTTATTTCCGCTGCATCTCTTTATTTATGGTTATCGCATCTCTGTATTTATGGTTATCTCTGTAATCTATTGCGTTCCTATTTAAATCCGGATCAGTTTGCCTCCTTGATTTCCAAATTCAAGAGCAACTTAAGACCTTGGAAGAGGGCCAAATCCTCAGCTTGAATGCTGGAGTTGATCCCCAGACCCCAAGCAAAGTTGTGGGTCGATATGCCTTCAGTGTTTTTAACAATTCCTCCTACCCCAGCCTTGCCATGATTTCCCTTTGATGCCCCGTCAAAGAAGAGAGAGTGCACCTTTTGATTGGAGATCCAGTCTTGAAAATCTTCATTATTTTTCCCCCTTATTTGCTAGTCTTTAGAAGGGGAGATATTTCTAGTAGCTTGGTGAAATTGCAGGTTTAGGGAGGCACCCCAAACAGTATCTAACTGATTTAGATTTGAAGCGTCTTTTTGATCTCCCAAGCATTCTTTTAACTAGATTTTATCTTAGCCGCTACCACCTTGACATCATGCTGTGTGTTTCTAAAACTTTTGTTGTTTCACTCTAGCCAGATCTGCCAGTAGCAAATTTCAGGAAGGGAAGACCAAGCCACTTTAATCACTTTGTTTTTGGGAGGAGGGTTGGGATAACTGTTCTGCCAATTTGCAAAAATATCAATTATGGAGGTGTGAAGAACAAATTTGGGGTTCCAATAATCCATCATCTCACTCCAAACCTGCACAACAAATTTACAATTTAATATGAGATGTGTGGCACATTCCACATTCTCTCTGCACAGGGGACACCTGGACAAGCCATGAAATCCACGTTTCTGCAATTTATCATCAGTGAGTATTTTCCTATGGCATAAAAGCCAACAGAACATGTCAATTTTGGGTAGAGAGGAGAGGCGCCAGACCACATTCCAAGGAGCAGGGTCAGGAGGGACATGCAGTCTCAAAGAGAGTTTTGCGTAGCCCTGAGCTACGGTATAACCTACTGACAGTGAACCCCAGCCACGCGAGTCTCTTATGCGCACATGCGTGGGAGAAATACCGTTCAACATAGCACGAAGGCAGCTGCATTCCTGAAGAAGCTCCGGAGGCAAATCTATAAAATTCCAACTTGCCCAGTGCATCCCAGCCCACGTGGATATATCCCACAGAGTGGATTTTCCTGAAGCGGTCAACCAGCAACGCAGCGCATTCAAGGAGGAGCATTCACCAATCAGATCTCTGTACATGATGCAATCAGTCCAAATATTTATATTCCTCCCATTTCCAGGAATCCAGTAAGCATTGGAGCGGATCAGGGAGGCGACTTTGGAGCAGAGCCTTACAAAGGGAGAGAAATCTTGGGGGAGAGGCCCATCTAGGCATCTAACTCTCTTGCCTTTGAAATATTTCCTCCATAGCGCTAATTGGGCCCAGCCAGGCTTGGGCGCAATAATTTTCCAGAGAAGTTTGGCTCCTATGGCAATGTTCTAAAGGGAAAGGTCTTGAAGTTTAAACCCCCCTCCATTAGAGGCTTGGAGACAGTCTCCTAGTTAACAAGAGGGATTTTCCTCTCATTTTGTTTGCCTCCCTTCCAAAAGAAATTGTGAATGTGCTGGTCCATTTTCTGAAGGATGCCAATTGGAGCAAGGAGTACTGAGAACTGAAATAAGGGGAGACTGCAGAGCACAGCTTTGATGAGAACTGACTTGCCCACAATATTGAGCCAGGTGAATCCCCATGCCTGGAGTTTGTTCTTGAATTTTTCCACTTGGGGGAGCCAATCCCTATTGTAGGCCCACTTGAGGAAGATAGGGAGCCCAAGATATTTAAAAGAAGTCCAAGTTGAAGAGGCTGCGACTCCAAAACATCTGGCAATGGAACTAAGAAAGTTGGGTGTAGTATTCCAACAGTAAATGTGGCAGTTCCCCTTGTTGAGACTACTTCCCGATGCCATACAAAACTCATCAAGAGATTCTTTAAACTGAAGACCTTGGAAGTACTCGACAGTTGGTTATCACATACTTTCATTTCAATACCATCTCTGGATGGTGAAAATGGAGAAGCAGAAGGATATAACAGGCATTCCTTTTGCTTACAGTACTATATGTACATCGGTGAGAAAAAACACGTGTTCGCAGGGGTCACAATATTTGCTGCCGTTTTCAACGTTCCCTGTTCTTGTCCAACAGAATATGAACATAAATTTGATCGATATTCTTTTTCAAACAAACCGAATAGAAATATGAAAGTTCAATTTATGTGGTCTGAACTTTCCAGATCTTCTAGTGACTTCAGAATTCCTCACAGCAATCGTAGTCAAATGGTGGCAACACTAATTCTTACAATTGATTTTCAGATTTTAAAAAATCTAAAATCACTAAAATAATAAAATTTCTTCTTTTTGAACAAAAATTTAACAATTCTCATACCAATCATTCGCTTATCAACTGAATGGAGTTTTCCAAGACTTTGATGAGCTGAAATCTCCTCAAATCCACTGCTGGAATCTCCTTCTCAAATCAACTGCAGCATTAACTTGGCTCTGATACCACAATAATGGCAGAAGTGTCCTCAGACACATAATTTTATTAATCAGAAAAAAATAATTACATAATTGATTTGCAAGAGCTTACACCCGAACAACCAAACACTCTTGCAATGAGCTATTTATAAGCTCCATGTCCTAACTACCTCTAATTATGGATCACTTATTAAATAACAAGTGGTCCATTTACAATAAATGCTATTCAAAACCAACTAGCTAACTAATCTCCTATAATAGAGCCTAAGATACGACACATTTGGAGAGTCATATCTAGTTACAAACAATATGCTAATTCTAAAAGTCTCCCATTAAATAATTAAACATTCTAGAATAATAATTATTTAATTAATAATCTTAAATTAATAATTATTTTATTCTAATTTTATTCTAATTTTATAACCTATGATAAAATTGTATTTTTGGATCATCTAACATCTGTTGGCCGAGTGGATCGTTGCAGCCCCCAACAGCAAAGTATCGTCTGCAAAAAGGGCATGATTGATGCTTTTGACTCCTCCTGCAATGCAAAGCCCTGATATCTCCTGCTCTTGCATTTTCTTATTTAGATGGAAACTGAGAACGGAGGCTTGGAGGACAAACAGAAGAGGAGAAAGAGAACAGCCCTGCCTTAGTCCTCTTGAGGCTTTGAAAAAACCAGCAACTCTGTCATTTACAAGGGTAGCAATCCATGGCTCTGAGATGCAGGCCCGGATCCAGTTTATAAAATTCTCCCCAAATCCAAACTTTTGCAGAACATTCAAGAGAAAATTGTGCCTCACACGATCAAAAGCATTTGCTAAGTCCAGTTTGATAGCCATACCTTTTTCCTTGCGTTGTTGGCTTGAAAGGATTGCCTCTTGAACTAATATGAAGTTGTCCACTGGATGTCTACCATGAATAAAGCCCCCTTGATTCTCTGGAATGATTCTGGGAAGAAGATATTTCAACCTGTTAGCTATTACTTTGGTGATCAACTTGTAACCAGTGTTGCAAAGAGAGATGGGACGAAATCTGTTGAAGGATCTGGCGCCTTTCTCCTTGGGGATGAGTGCAAGGAACGCAGAGTTTGTACTACTTCCAATTTTTTGATAGGCTTGGGATTTTTGGACCATTTTATAGAGATATTTTTCCACAATATGCCAGCAGGATAGAAATTTGGCGGAGAATCCATCCGGTCCTGGGGCTTTGTCTGGGTCCATGGCAAAGAGAGCATTCTTGACCTCAGCCTTGGTGACTTTAGCTTCTAGCTAGTGGTTCATCTCATCAGAGATTGAAGGGGGAACCTAGTCCAGAAGACAAGAATTCTGAACCAAATTCACATCCTCACTATACAAATTTTTGAAATGTAGAACTGTTGCTCATTTGATGCTTGCAAAGTCCTTGTGATTGGTAGTATCTCCCTTGATTTCAACAATGGAATTGAAGCATTTTCTGGCTTGAGCTTGCTTGTGAAAGAAAGAAGAATTTCTGTCTCCCGCTTTGAGCCAAAGGTAGCGAGACTTAATCCTCCAAAATTATTCTTCAGCCAGGCATGCTTTATGAAAGTGTTGTTGGAGTTGGACCTCCTTTTCGAGGATTTCTCTGGTTACATATGCCTCTTCTGAAAGCAAATGATGTGCATCTAGCTGATTTTGGAGATTTTTCCTTTCAGCTACTAGATTAGGAAGGGTTTTGGCCCAGCACTTTAGAGCAGATTTCATTCTTATGAGCTTTTCTTCCCACACATAGAATGGTGATCCATTGACTAGCTAAGACCAACTTTCCTTGACTATCTGCAAAAAAACTGAGTTCCTTGACCTAGAGGGGGCTAAATCTGAAGGGGATGGGGCCAAGATTGGGTTGGGCCTGGAGTTCAAGCTTGATAGGATTTTGATCAGATATGCTGCAAGAAAGGATTTTCATACTAGCGTCTAATCCAAGCAAAAGAAAGGAACTTTGGACAAAGAATCTATCCAGCCTTGCTGCAATGTGTTCAGGGCCTACTCTTTTATTTAACCAAGTATACTTACCAGAAGAGGGCTTGATGTCTAGCAGGTCCCAATCTTGCAAGAGATCCTCTGCCCATTCCCTTGCCGGATCTCGCATAATGCAACCTCCCCGCTTTTCTGAGGTGTGCAACATGAGATTTAGATCACCTGCAATAATGATGTTGTCTAGGTTCCCAAGGTCTGCTTGGCTTCTTATTGAGTCCCAACAAACCTTTTTTTCTCTAGCATTGACCGGCACATAAACATTGAAGAGACAAAAAGATTCTTTAGTAACGAGATGTTGCATTTTTAGCAGCAGCTAGTGAATATTTGAAGTCTCAGATACTAACGAAAACTTACTATCATTCCAAAGAGTGCCCAGCCCTCCATAGGCTCCTCGGGCTAAGACAGCTTTTGCTTTACTTTTACTCCAGAGTTTTTTTTCTTGTTTGGAGGAAGTCTGAGTCCTCCATCTTGGTCTCCTGGATAAGGAATATGTACAGGGCTTCTATTCTTATTAACTTTCTTATGGCCTCTTCCTTGATTTTGCTCCCCATACCCCTACAATTCCAAGAGACTATTTTCATTATTTACCTTTGTTCTGCTGGGCTCCCTTGGAGCCTTGAGACTGGTTTCTCGCCATCTTCGGCTTTTTTGCTAACAACTTCTCCAGAGTTGGTTGGCTGCCCTATAACTTATCCTTGTACATTTCCTGCTCTCTTTTCTCCTAATCTGTTTTGCGGCCTCTTGTGGATCTCCTTACAGAGGCTTGGGAGTCACCTATTTCTCCTTCCTCCTCCGAATCTTTCGGTTCTTGGTCCTCTTCCTTGACTTCGACATGGATTCCTTTTGAGCTTTCTGCAACACTTGCATCCTTGGAAAAGATAGATAGGTTACCTTCATCTGGAGACACTACCTTTTGGTCCACGACCTCCTCGGTGTCCTCTAGCTGCAAGCTTAGAGGATCAAAATTATTTTCTAGAACAGGCTTGGGCAGGATCTACTGAGCAGAGGCTTGGTGAAGACCTTTGCCATTAGGGCCTCCCGGCTTTTGTGTCTTGTGAGAATTTTTGGAGCGCTTGACTTGATTCCAGCCATCCTCCTTCCCCTACACAGCCTCGTTGTTGTACGAGCAGCCTCTGGCGAAGTGGCCATAGACATGGCATTTTCGGCATCTGAAGGGAAGCTACTCATAGTCCAGTTTCTGCACATGTGCCCAACTTCTGACATTGATTTTTATGGCCTCTGGCAGCCCCACCTCGAGATCTACTTCTACGCAGATTCTGGTGTATTCATATTGGTCCTTATTGTTTGCTCGATCTATGAATTTCCCAAGGGCATTTCCAATGTGCATCAAAGAGTCCCAATTCTAGCAATGAACTGGGAGATTTGGGAGCCTAACCCACACCGGGACTGCTTTGGGCACGTCCACTGCTGGATCAAAGTCCGGAATCCATTTATTTAGGTACAAACCCTGAGGGCCCATGAAGTAGGGGCCATTTTGGAAGATTAGATATTTGTCCTCCTTTGAAGAGAATTCAAAGAGGAAGAATCCTCTCCCCAGAAAATAAGAGGTAACACTTTCTTTGATCAACAGTGCCAAGTTTCTGTTGACCCAGCTCTCAGTGGTTTTGGGGGATGGCCATAGCCTAGTGAACTGGCCGATGAGAGCTCGCTCAGCCAAAGATAATGCAACCTGGATCGGGGTTTCTGGGGGAAGGGAGATCTCAAGTATATCATCCAACTTTTTGATGAATTTTGCAGCTTCTGAGTTCTTCTTCTTTGGAAGCCCTACCAAGATTCGATTAAAGGCCTCAGCAGATGAGGGCGGCAGAGGAGGAGGGGGAGGCGACTGGGGAGTGCCCAACACCTCCATGGGCGCGAGCCCTAGATTGGACATGGACCTGCCACAAGCACAGACGCAGTAGCAGGCAGCCTCAGCGTGGCTCGCAAAAAAGTCCAAAAAAATTTATTCTAATTGTTATGCAGATAGATAATGATAATACTTGATGTTATGTTATTTAAACCACATAGTCAATTAGATGTATTTAACACCAGTGTGCTTTAATTCATTTATTTTATTTATTTTAATCTTTATTTTCTCACTAACCTTTGTGAATTATAATATATATTAATTTACATCATTTGTCATTAATGAATTTTTTATTTAATAAGTTTTCTTGAGTTATGTACCTACCATCCCTTTTTCCAAAAAACATTATTTTATTTAAAATAATCTTTATTCAATAATTTTCCCTATTTATTCATTTTACTAGAAAATCAATTTAATTTACATTATTCTACAATGACTATTCAATTTTGATTATCACCAGGGATTACCCCCTGTGGTAAAAGGGAGGTCAACCCTTTTCACCTAGAGTGGGAGGATCTAGGATCCTCAGTGATGTGGTCTCAAGATGTCCTCAGTTACCGGGACAATTTGAGCACCAACATCTTTTGGCATCATTGCTGGGGAAGGAATTGTTAAGGTTTCATTTCATCGGGTAACCGATTAATTGGTTAAATTTGTGATTCGTTTGAGGACAAGGTCGCAGTTGTATGCGCCTTGTAGTGTTTAAGGTAAATCTTTCTTGTTTATTTGTTCACCTGACGACCCCTGATTGATTTTTATTGTTAATTTTATTTCAATGGCGGTTTCATGGAGTTCTTCACAATTTTTTCCTTTGAATTTTTTTGATATTACAGGTTCTCCACATGATTTACCTGACATAAACATATGGGATGCTTACCTGCCCCATTTTCGAAATGAGGATGGTGATAATTCGACGCAACACCTTAGAGAATTTCATGATTGCATTCCAAAGATGGCAGTATACCATGAAGATGTCCTAATGAAGTTATTCCTGATGTCCTTGGAAGGCGACACTTGGAAGTGGTACAAAAGTCTCCTCCTGGTACAATTTCCTCTCTCAAAGATTTTCATGTAATTTTTCGTGACTATCATAGATGTATGTATCCTATACGATTACTTGACTTTGACTGTTGCGAACATAATAATGATAATAACAATGAAAATCAATATGATGACAACAATGAAGAAACCCAAATGAACTATGAATCTAAAATAGAGAACAACATTAATGAATCTAACTTTGAAAACCTTGAAAATTCATCTTCTATCACATTTATTAATTAACATGATGTGTTGCCAAATCTTGAAGATCATGAACAAGTTACTTCTCTTTCTTTAACAAAATATCATACAACACACTTATGTTTAGAGAAACCTTTAGATTCTATAGCTCCTAGTAGTTCTTATTTATGTTTATGTTTAGAAGAGGATAATAATAAAAATAATAAAGGAGAGGTTACATCTGAAATATTTGATTCAACATCCGATCAATCAAACATTATGTTACACATTATGAAATTCATCAACACCAACTGATAAACATAGAAATTCTTCCACCTAATGATCCTATTCTTAAACCTTTTTGTGATGTAACTAGGAAGCTATTACATGAATCTATCTTTGACTATTTTGAATCAACTTCACCTGGCGTTCATGTTGACTTTTCCCAACCCCTTGTTTATGATCAATATGACGATGAATTGAATCATGAAGTAGGCTTACAATCTGATTACGAGTTTAGTTCTTAATTTGAACACATTTTAGATATTTTTAATACCTTTTGGGATAAGGACTATGATAACTTAATTGAATCAACACATTCACAACATGTTTATGATAACTACGAGGAAAATGAATTTATAAATGAAAATTAAATTGAACATATTAATTCTTTCCTTTCATCTCCTCCTAGTTATTATAGCTATAATCGATTTAAGAGCCTACACGATAATCATAATTCAAATTCACAAATTTTAGAACATAGGTTTTATAATAAGGGAAATACAGTTTCCCATGTTTCTAATGATGACATTTTAATCAATATTTTGAGGCTGTTGCATCACATAATGACGATAATTCTTTTCATTTACCATCTCTTTCGCGATATAATCAAGAACGAGCTCATAATACTATGAGCTTTAATTTGAAATATGAAGGATATTCTTTACCCATTTTTAATCATGAATCTAAAGAATGTTGTGGGGCTAACTCTATCACCATTTCAGAAAGCAATAAGAAACCCTCCTATGAAATAATTGTTAAAAGTTTTATACTTGAAAACTTTGATCATTTAAATTTTCAAACGGGATATCATGACTTTGTGGAGGAATGGATGAAAGAATTCTTTAAAAGAACATATATGTCATAATGCTCATACATCTACCTTCTTCTAGGAAGCATGTTAGTTGACGAAACTTACTCTACGCTTCCCATATTACAATTTTGGTTAATAGTGGTGGCCAGTGTCAAAAGTTTTCCATTGACAAAATTTATGTTTGGTTACACTCGATTTGTGATTTCTTTGATAAATATTGTTGTTGAAACACATTGTATATAAATTTTGTATATCAATAAACCTTTTTATGCTTTGTAGGTTTACAATGAATAAAGATGAAGGTTTTTGCATCTTGAAGAGTCTTTTGCAATCATAGTAGAATGAAATACACATATATGTGTCCTTAGTATGAACTATATTAACAATATTTTTAAACACATATTTAAAGAATTGGTTTGCAAATCATGTTTAAGGGGTAACAATCTTTAAAGGGCTCAGATCTTAATCTCTTAGTAATGTCACCTTCATTTTGAATATTCCTCACCACATTCCTCTTCCATTCTACTTATACATAAATACTATGGGATAACATTAAGTAATAAGGGCTAGACCTATAACTATAAGATTGAGCTTTCAAAAAATTCAATTGAAACTTTGGTGGAACTAGTTAGTCACATCACAACCATACATGAGACATTCCCTTATCACCATACTACCCTATGGATAGGAACCGATGTTTTCTTGGGTGGGGCATGTTGGTATCTCCGACGAGGCTATAGACGCTTGCTGGCAGCGGAACAAGGCTAATGGCGCTAGGTTAAAATCTAGTGTGTAATCCTCCCACTCCTTCTATTAAGGTAAATTCTTATGGGGCATGTTGACATTTCCACTGGGGCTATGAATGGTCGCTGGCAATGGAGCAAGGTCAATGGTATTGGACTAAGTCTAGTGTGTAATCCTCCCATCTAGTGAATGTTATATTTTCTAAATAAAATGACTAAAGGACCTCTAACACAAAGAGAAAACAAGAATCTAGAAAGTTCTTCATCCCAGGATAGTGGATGACTTTGTCGGGGCTATGGACACTCGCTAGCAGTGAAGCGACATCCAATTTTGGAAACTCACATTATGGACCAAAAAGGGAAACACGTCCCTGATGGCTAACCTCCTTAGTTTCAATAAACTCAAAAATGGAAGTCACTCTTATTTATCTTAATTATCTCCTTGTTTTATGCAATTTATTAATCATTAACTGTAAGTAGGTATGACTTGTTATGGTGTTGAATGTTCTTATGAAGTGATACATTTATCATTTTTGAGATCATGTGCCTTAAACATTATCATAGTTACCTCAATATACCTAGTATACAAACAAATGTCTTTTATGTATGTAGATAATCATTAACTTTGTTAATATGTATGTACTGGGATCTCACATTTCTTCCTATTTCGTTTTAGCTATTGATTGACTGAGACTTTAAGATGCAAAATATTTTCCTTTTATTACTTTTGGTCTCTTTAGTTTCCTTTTTCAACTCCATGCCCAATACAAAGGCTTCTAGTCTGTATTTTTTATTCTTCACAAGGGAGCATCATCCCCTAGTTGGAGCCAAATGTTGTTGCCAATTTGACCCCAATTAGATCTTGGCTCATTCTATTGGTTTCACCATGCACCTCCCTCATTATATGACTCCTCTTATTCTCGTGATAAAAAAAAATTCTTAATTTCTCTTCTAAAAATCCCCCAGATGATGATGGTCTTATTCAATCCAGGGGTTAAGTTTCCTCCCTACTTCCCATTCATTTTAAAGCTTTGCATAAAATCAGGCTACCTTATGCACCCTCACCCACGTAAGCCTTTTTCTGTTTTGTCTCGCCTAGTTTGACTCGCTAAAATACAAAAGATAAATCAATACAAGGGATTAGAACAAACCTAAGTAGGGATTATAACTAAGCGACGTTAAAGAAATGTCACATTATAAACATTTATATGAAATACTTAATTATTATTTTAATTCTATATATCACATTTAAATTTGAAATACAAAAAATTAAATATTAAATATCACTAACTAATATATGTGACTAAACATAATTGAGATATTATTACTATCATTAAGAAATCCTAAAAATGGGGAAATAATGTCCACTAAAAAGGGGAACAAGATATATATTAATAATATTTAAAATTTGGTATTTTGATGATTAAGGGAGTTGACTTCTTAAATATATATGCATATACATGTTTGAAATACATATTAGAAACATAATTTTACAGTGGGTAAATTATGAGGTAAAACATGAAAGTTGAGAAGGCAGAGTAAAATTTAAAACTTTTGATAAAACAAATGCTCAAGAAATATTAATGGATCAAAACTATCTATTTATTTGTCAAAAATATTTTATGTTGCATTAAAAGGACTAAAGGACAAAATATATATTGAACCATATGTTATTAAATAAAGGATCACATTGAAAACTATGCACAAGACTCCACACATTCATTTGAATGCCATTGGGTCAAGGAAAGAGGTTAATTTACTTATAGCTCTCCACCCAATATGAATGTCATCCCTTCACTAAAAAAAATATCAGTGGATGAGATTTCATCGGGTGGGTAAGCACTCATTAAAGCACTCCCTATTCCTCACCCGACATAACAAGACAACCATTGATTTAACTTGACTCTAATCCCTAAGTTTATTAAGCATGCACCATAGCTAGGGATTTGGGTTTTCTCCACTGTAAATTTATCTTCACGAAAAATATTTGTCTCAAACTCATTCATGCTCTATTTGAGGGTTTATTTTAGGTTGTGTTTACTTCTGTAAATTCATGTGAAATATGCTTTAGAAGTTGGGGATTTTATCACATGATTGAGGAGGATTTATGACAGTTCACTCTGAAAGCCACCAGTATATTCCCGTGAAATTAATTTTAGAATTATGTTATGAAGAAGTAAATTGAAAAACAATTTAGATGCACAAATATTATCTGAATGTGTTTTAAATATTTAGAGTTTATTAAAAAAACTTGTTAATTTCTTTAGAGATTTACCCATATGATAACATTGTGTAATTTAACACATGGAGAAACATCGACCAAAAAATCATGATGTGATTAGTCCGAAAGAATTTATTAAAATCATGGAGAAGGTTGCTACCGCAATAATTTTTCAAGAGTATGAGGTATGCGAATAATGTTTACATTTGGCTTTTTCCTTAACAATTTTAGGAGCAAATTTAAGGAATGATTTGGTCTATATTATTGAGACGAAAGATTATATGAGGAAACCGTTATAACCACTACAATTGTTTAGGTCTAAATATGTGGAGCCAAGAAACAAATTGCAAGTTGTTTTAATGTTTGAGTCGACTAAAGCCAAGAAGGAGATTATTCTCATTTCCCTTTACATAGAATATTAAACAAATGGTTATGTAACAGTTAAATAAAACAATTATTCAATCAAATCCCCTAATTTTCTCATTCGAGAGGAGGGTTGGAGGATATTAGCTTTGAGGAAGAAGACTTATGAACTATTACAACCACCTTGCACATGCTGCAAATGGTCTCCTTCATTGTGACATGGAGGTTTTAGTAATAATATTATAATTCACTTCTTTTATTTTCTTTCATTTCTTTATTTTCTTCCATTGTATGTTATTTACTTTCATTTTTACGCACTAGTTCATTGTTCCAAAATGGTGGGCTTAACTTGATTGTGCATTGTTCTCAAACACATTAAATGATTTCAAATACTTTGGATTACTTGATATTTAGGATTTTAAAATCATAATTTGAATTGATTAGTTGCAGGTTTAATTCCATGAATACATGATATCTATGGCTACACGCATCATAAATTCAAATGCAGTAAAAAACTGGTTCTTTAAATTTTATTTCTTTTTACTTTATTCTTGTTTTCACTATTTTCCCTCATTGGAAAACGTCAAATTACTAGCCATTACTTGACTTGTTCATATTGCCTAATGTTTCACACAGTACTTTTAATTTAATATTTCTATAATATTTATTATTGGAAATTATTAAATTAAATTATTCTAATTGTTATGCAGGTTAAATAATAATAATAATTGATATTATGTTATTTCAACTAGATAGTCAATTGGATGTATTTAACACCAATGTGTTTTTATTCCTTTTTTTTCTTTATTTTCTCACTAACCTTTGTGAATTATGATATCTGTTAATTTACCTCAATTGTCATTAATGAATTATTTATTTAATAAGTTTTCTTGAGTTATTTACCTACTAGAAAATCAATTTAATTTACATTATTCTACAATGACTATTCAATTTTGATTATCACCAGGGATTACCCCATGTGGTGAAAGGGAGGCCACCCCTTGTCACCTAGAGCAGGAGGATCTAGGATCCTCAATGATGTGTTTTACTAGAAAATCAATTTAATTTACATTATTCTACAATGACTATTCAATTTTGATTATCACCAGGGATTACCCCATGTGGTGAAAGGGAGGCCACCCCTTGGCACCTAAAGCAGGAGGATCTAGGATCCTTAATGATGTGGTCTCAAGGTATCCTCAGTTACCAGGACAATTTGAGCTCCAACACCATTAATGAAATCCATCCAAAAAAGTTTGAAATTACAATGTATGTTGTATGTACATCTATAATAAAAACAACAACAAATTAGCACAAATTTCTCAATTACAAAAAGACAATGGAATATATACTCACACAAGTATAAAATTTACAACAAATACATTTCTAACCATTGTATATGAATGATGTTGGCTACTTTTCTAACCATTGCATATGAATGATATTGACTGATTGATGTATTAGATGAACAAAAATGTGCCATATGTTACCATTATCCATCATCATACACATGACCTCTATCCATCATCATACACATACAAATAAATGTTCAAGATACACATAACCTCTATCCATCATCATACACATGAAAATAAATGTTCAAAATAAACAATATTAAATTAAGTTACAATACATATGAAATCTAAATATATTTTATAAAAAAATTCCAAAAAAACTATGCAATTTTATTTTTAAAAACATGTCTAATTTACCATGAATTCTTATTTTCCTCATAAATTAAATTTTTCCTAATCTATGTAAAACTCAAATCTTCACACATGATGACATTACATTATTCCATCCAAAAAAATTCTCCCATTTTTTCTAAATTACATTTATTTTCTTGACCCATTAAAAAAAATATTAGTTACCATATCCTATTTGTTTTATTCACCACTCATAAGTTATAATAAATCAATAATTTTTTAATGTTTTTCTTTTAATTACAAATTTACTAAAGATTAAATTTCTCAAAACGCAATATATATATATATATATATATATATATATATATAAATATATAATATATATAATATTAAACTTTAGCACACATATATATAAAAAAAAATTTATATATATTATAAATATATATATATTTATATATATTTATATAATTATATATATAATACAAAGATTTATGGTAACTATTATGTTTTGTTTTTTTTTTTTTTTTTTTTTGTTTTTGTTTTTTTTTTTTACCTGGATAAAGACTAAATCTATTAAAAAAGGAAAAAATATAGTACAATCAAGCCTGGAAACAGGCAGAGCCAAGAGAAACAAGAACATGGGCAGCCGGAAAGGATAGTCAATCCACCTCGGCTCCTAGAAGCGAAGAGAAGTGAGAAGAACACAGCAGGAAGTAACTGGAAGAACCGAAGAACAAACAGAGTATATGATTCTACCCAACATGGGAGGGATCAACTATGCGAAATTTTTTTCCTTTCTTTTTACCAAATTTGACCCATTCAGGAGGGCACTGCTGAACTGGAGTGATTTGCAAACTGAGCTGGGTTGTTTGAGAGATTTCCTTATCTGAATCCGAGGTAGAGGATTCATGATTCCTTTTCTGGGAGATTGGCTGGACAGATAAATCCTCAGGGTCAGCCGAGGGCGGATCCTGCGCTGTCTTGGTCTCCATTTCTTCCTCATTCTCCTCCTCTTCATCCGAGCTGAAATCGAAATCATCCATGGGGGGAGGGTCATGAGGCTTCCAGCTTTTGGATTTCTGCTTAGGATTAACTTTCTTTTTTGGGGCAGGCTTCGAGGGACAAGAGCTCTGAAGGTGCCCTGTGAGATGGCAGCGGAAAGCTGTATTCTCGTAATCCAAGTTCTGAGTCCAATGAAAGTCTCCAATTTTGAGATTAATCTTGTCCGGAAGACCTTTGCTGATGTCTATTTCTGCACATATTCTGGCAAAGGTGTATAGGCCTTTTTCCCCTCTAGAAATGTCTGTGTCTAGGAAGCGGCCTAGAGAGTTACCGATCCCTTGGAATACAGCAAAGTGCCAAAGATGAGCTGGGAGATTAGGAAGTCTGACCCAGATTGGGAGCTTGGTGATGATTGCCGTAGATGGATCGAAGTCTGGGAACCAGGGGGTGAGGAATAAACCTGCTGAGCCCCAAAACCAAGGCCCTGCTTTTAGAGATTTTTGGTAGTCCTCCTCAAAAGCAAACACCGTTATGAAAAAGCCCTTTGAGCATAACAAAACCTTGCAGTTGTTGGTCCAGTTAGAGTGGATCCACTGGTAGAGGTCTGTTGTCCGTGGCCACAACCCATTGAACCTGCAAATAATACCATGCTCTGCAAAATGTTGGGTTTGCTCATCCAGTGTTGGATGCACTATTTCAATGGAGGGAGTCTCCTCAAGTTTGTCCACCAGAAAAGGTTTGGGAGCCTGAACTGGTGGAACTGTCTTTTCCTGCTTCGGTGTATGGACAACATCCTTGTATGAGAATGCCTTGGCTGAGGATGACTGTCCTACCGCTCCCCCTCTCAATCGAAGGGAAAGGATAATGGAGGCATTTCTTTTAATGCTGTAGAAAGAAAGGGGGTGGAGAGCCTCTAGTTGTTTACCTTCGTGGAGAAGTCGTTGAGCTTCAGAGGGAATTCCCAGCTTAAGTTCCAGCGCATGCGTGAGGTCCCTCACGAGATCCTGAGAGCCAACCCAATGTAGCAGAGTTTTGCCTGAGAGGAGCTTGATCTGGATCTGAAACGAGGCATTCCAAGACGTTTCATCTCGCTCAGGAATTTCGTCAAACAGTTCAGGCGCTAAGTCCAAACGTCTGAAATTCGCGATGCCCACCTTCATAGTATTCCAGGTGAATATATTTTGTGCAGTCACTTCTTGAAACACCTCGCGCGCCCCTTCGCTCCTCACAGGAATGGCGGCCAGAAACTTCTTTGACCATCCTTCAGGCGCTGGAAGCTCCACGATATTTGCATCAGCAGAGACCTGCTTCGCTTCAGCCGGGGCGGAGCTCAAAACCTAGACCTCTTCCACTGTGCTCGCCTTGTTTTCCTGATAGTCCACACGAAACTGAGATTTGCGGCTAGGCAAAGCAGCTAGATCCATCACAAACAGAGACCTGGGCAGCGATGCCCAGGGCTTGGGAACCCTCGAGTGATCATTATCGAGCACGATGCTGTCGGATTTCAAGCTTTCGAAGAGTTTGAAGAAATTATTACGCACAGACAGAGAGGCCTCCGGTCCGCCATGGCCATCGAAAACCCCAATGAAAGTGCCGAAGGGAGAAATCATAACCTCATCCACAACGTCGACTCCTTCTGAGCTGTGCATTGCGCCCTTGCCTTCGAAGCGCCCAAGGAAGCTGTTGCGTATGTAGAGGAGATCGACGGGATTCACTGCGCTGGCAATCATCCGCACCACCACGTTGTGGGGCGACGGCCGTGGATTCTCCTTTCTCACAAGAGACACCGACTCAGCAGGAATCGATCCCGGGAACACCGTCCCTGTAGCTGCTGCAGGTTTATTCTCACCGGGCTTTGGAAGCAGCCACTGTGGAGAGAGGGGAATGGATTTTTCAGACCCATGCAGATCTCTGGTCTTGAAGGACTCCATGCGATGCAGTGTAGTCGCAGAAAGCTCGGCCTATTATGCTTTTATGTTTTTATTCATTAATTTTAAATATAAAATTAAGAAAGGTTATGATTTTATAGAATTTATTATAAGTATCATGTTTTTATATGTTTATAAATTAAATTTAAATAAATTGCACTTAAAAATATACTTTATATTATAGTGGATTTTCCAACTCTGTAATTCCTACAACCGTGGTCAAAGACTTGGAATTGTCATTTTGACATATTAAGGTAATTTCCAAATACTAAAATTGGTCAACCAACCATCATCTAGATCTCTTCCTTAAAAGATAGACAAATACAACCACTGGCTTATCTTTTCTAGAGATTCATTAATTTACATTGTACTACTCTAATATCCATAGTACATACAATGCAAACAACCTTAGAGATATTGTTTCACATATATATTTGGTAGAATAAAATAATGTACCATATTTTACTTACATTTATGTTGAAATAATAATGTAGTCCTCGCTAAAAGCCATCGGAAATGCAATTGGGAAATTTTACTGCAGGTGCCCAGAAACAGAGGAATATGCCAGAACCACCTATGCACGCATCTGTGTGGAAATGGATTTCAGCGCAGGATTCCCAGCTGAAATAAACCTAACAAGTAAAGACTATGTGTGGAACCAGAAGCTTGATTATGAAAGTGTCCTCTTCAGATGTCGATCGTGCTTTGAGACAGGGCATCTAGCCAAAAATTGCCCAAAAGCCTATGAGAAAAATTTTGCTAGAAAAAACCACCACAGATCTACATGGTGGGAAGGAGCTCAAAAAGAACACTACACTGTCATCAAAGAAGAAGAATATTCTAGAGCAAATGAGTCACAAGAAGTCAAGGAAGAAGGAAGCAACTCTCAAAACAAGCAAGGAGAAAGCCCGCCCCAACAAATCAACAGTTGTGAGTATTTGAATACCGCAGAAAATAAATCTTCATTTAACAGCGAAGCAGATCTCCTAAACCAAACTTCTTCTCCGACTATAGATCACGAAGCTAAGACACCAATGTCCCAAGAACCAGAAGAGATGAAGAAGATGCAATACAAAGGAAGTTGGAAGACCGTAGAGAAAAGAAAGAAAGCTACAATACCAATCTCGCCAAGAAAGACGAGAAGCCAGACAAATTAAGAAAATTGTAGGTCCGATAGACCAATTTGGTCTGAGTGGACGTTAACCAT
>APFE030972971.1:104517-117336 GCA_000404065.3 Pinus taeda
TCATTCTCCCTGGTACCTTTCGTTCCGCCTGTTCTTATGGTATTTTTTGTGTGATTTTTCTCCCGTCCTTCGACTCTTGTTTCCCCTTGTCGTTTTTCCTTATTGATGATTCTGCTGTCCTTAGTGTTCTTATCGATTATATATACCATTTTCTATTTGTTAACTATTATTATCTTTATCCTCTTTTAACAGTTTTCTACTACTCGTATGATTATCCTTCTTTATTTTTGGATTTATGGGTCTTGAGTTTTAATCTGATATTTTAAAAATGAATTTATTGACCTGCGGTTATTACTTATTTTTATTTTATTGGTTTGTTAGATCTAGTTTAAGTTATTTTTTGGCTTCTTTTACTTTTATTCTTAGTGTTATTTTATTTATTATTATTATATATAGATATATATACGTTTTATAATTTTAGTGGTAATTAATATATTAAATAATCTTACAAACAAATTAGTATAACATTAAGTATAATTAACTGATATAATAAACTTCTCACTCACCTTTTATAAAAACTAACCGTTAAAAATTACTTTTCACCTTAACATAATAATAACATTTAGAATAATTAATGAATTAAATTAAGCAGCTTACTCATATATACATAGATTTAGGAATATTATATTTAACTAAATTAATAATGTATACTTACCATTACTTTAGTTATTTCCATAACAAAAAACTTGGAATAAAAACCATATATTATATTAAAAAGAATATTATTTATTATATTATAAAGAATATTAATCCCATATATTTTTCTTATTCCCATACATTTATTAAAAACAATATTAACTAATTTACACTAACAACCTTAGGTTATTATTTGTATTAATTTAGTTATTAAGTGATTGACTCTTTAATAGTTGTTATTTATTTATTTATTTGGACCTAATGTTTCTTACTTCCATTATTTATTAATAATATTGTTATTATTATGAAATAAATAAATATTAATAATAATAGTGTGAAATAATAATAATATTAAAACAATAATATTAAAAATTTTTACTAAGGTCATTATTCTAAGGAGGTAATTTTCGTTTAAATTTAGTTGGACCTAATTTTTATTTTTTCCATGAATTATTCTTAATATATGTTAATAGGAATAATAATAATCATTACTAATAATTTTTAAAGTAATATTAAAAATAATTATTAATTAAATAAATAAATAAAATTTGACCTGGGTCCTAGAGTCGTTTATAGCCGTTGGAGTCTCTGCTCAGTCTATTTAAACAGGTGTAGCTGGATCTGTTTCTTCAACTTGTCTTGACGATGAACCACACTAGTTGGTTCGAAACGCGTCGACAAAGGTCTTTCTATATGTGATTTTCGCTGAAGCTCTTCTTACAAATCAAAAAGGTGAGACATCTTCATTTATATCCTTTTCACATAGGTGAGGATATTTATTCAATATATTAGCTAGATAGGCCACTACTTGTGCCATGATGAAAAATTTCTAACCACTTCCTCAAAACTAAGATCACAACTACCATCATATTTGGTATCTCTAACAATCCTCCAAAATGGGGGGCGTAATCTTCATTTCTCATTATGAATAGTGTGTTCGTGCCACCTTGCCCTCATTTTATACGAAGACCTAGTCATAGCCAAATAGGCCCCAACTATACATGTTGAATCACCCTAATCAACTCCACTTCACATTAGATTTAGTCATGACCTCAAATAAGGTGATCTGAAATTATCATATGTTAAAACTAAAGTAGAATTGATTATGCCAACAGTGAAATGAATGTTAACTTAAAGTGTTGAAACCGTGAGAACTGCTTGAGAAGAAAGAATTTACAATAGAAGATAAGCATAAGAAATATGCAGAACAGAAGTGAAAACAACAAATACATAGTGATCCAGAAAACAAGATTGATTATGGAGTTCATCCATGATGGACTACATCTCGAGGTCCGCTTTCAAGATGGGCGACCACTTTTATTAGGATTGAATATGAGGAGGTCGATTAGACAACAAATTGACCAAACTAAATGTGCATGCAGGCACTTCTAGTCACTATCATAAGAAATCTTTTTGAGCCAACTTTCCAATACCTATCATGGTTCCCAATTCTGACTCTGGATGCTCCTATTACACTGAAAATAAAACAGCGTATATCCTCCAGAATCTGCACATGAAACTTAAAACCACTACCCCCTCTCTTCAATGAGAAAAACTTGTTCTATAGCCCTCCAGATGTATTCTAACTCATTAGGCTAAGCTTAGGGATGCATAAACTTGAAATTAGGGTTTGTTTCCCATGGTCTTGTCATTATTTAACACCTTAGGAAAAACTTACATAGTAGTTTTTATTAAATATTCAAAACTCCAACAAAAAGCCCAAAATAAACCATATAATAAATGTATCCACTGGTAGTTTAATTAACGATGTGCAGTTGGTTGACTGCCCATGTGAATAGGTTGCGGTCTAACCAAAAATGGGCACGGTTGTAGGTTTTTTCCAGCAATTTCAGAACCGCTTTCTGACTTTGCATCTAACATCTACCTCCAGTAGTTACAGTGAGCTATCATCCTTTTCCAATGCAGTCATAGTTTATGTGATCACATGCTGCAAGTAGTTCTGACACAGCTAGTAGATGATAGTTAGTTTAAGCTATAACTCCTGACGGTTAACACTATATCTAGTCACATGTGTTATAACCCCGACAATTATACAATCTTCGCTGCGGTTAGTCTCTACCATAGTAACTCCGATGGCTTATCCCCTTATCCACTCACATGTGAATGAGGCTAAGGTTACGATGCGGTTTGGTCGATGGTTAGGAGCTGTGGCCTATGTAATGTTTTTATTTACATTGTAATGTTCTTAATATGGTTTTGTTTGTAATGTTATGTAATGACCCGAGAGGGTTTGAAACTTAGGATTTAATTCTTTAGGTTTTAGGTATAGGATATTTTAATACATGAATTTTGATAGGTTAATGTATTAGGTTTTTAGGACTTAGGTTTATTTTTATAACTAATACTTAGGCTAAAGCATCTCTTTGGTTTAGACACAAAAACCCATTTACACCTCTTCATCACCAAGTGACATTGTCAACATCATATGACAACAAACCCATGGCGCCAACCAAACCTGTGAGGCAAACGACAATCACACATCGACAACCAGGTATCAAACCATATAACCATGAAAACCATACACATTACCAGACAATCTAAACCATAAACATCATTGTTGAAGCTAGTGACACCGGACTAAATGTTGATGACGAAAATGAACATGTGCAACTGATCTGACAAGATCCTCCTAGATCAATCCTCTCCACTTGAAAGCTTTTGGACCACAATAACTTGACATAAACATATAGTAAATGAGGGTAGATCTCCCTCACTCTCCACCTTACCCTGATGATGTACCAATACATTTGATCAACCACCTGAAAGTGATGAACCTGATGATACTAATCATGGCACATTTTTAATCGGTGACCTATTCCATCCATTTGCAGTATGCACAACTTGCGAATATGGTTAAACAACCTGTTATGAACATGACAATTGACTTATTTCCTTGAAATACCATGTGTTAGTGATTCATAATCATCTTTGAAAATACTCTCTATAGGATATTTTTCAATACCATTGACATGTATTAACAATCTATATTGCGGAAAGATAGAGACAATCAAAGACATTTTTGACATTAAACAAACTACTTGACTTGATATACTTTCTTGATTCCTCATTACTAAGTGAAATTGCTGCCATAAACCGGTCAAACTATAAAGTGAAATCTGCTGCAACTTAGTTTGATTTTGAAATATTGAAATGGTTGTTGATTTGTTTGAATCACTATTTCCTTATTCATTAAATGATGTTTCCATTGATTAGCACTTTCCCCTGATGCATAATTTTCCCTTAGATGTATTGAATACTTTGACATTTCTTTAAAAAAGGCTTTGATATGAAAACAAATAGGCTTCCTCTCCACTTGAAAAGAAGCTTCCAAACTATTCGAATCATGAAATGGTGACACAATACAAGAGAAATTTTACACTGACTTTCCCCAATACTGACCTGTATCCATGTAACTGATTACTTCCAAAATTGGACTGAATTGATTCATTCTGACAATAAGAAGAATATTTTTAGGCATTGACTATAATTCATGTTGTATTCCTTGCTTATGAGTAAGATGTCTGGTTTTAAATAGAACTGAATAAAGTTTCTACCTCTTTGATCAAACTACCTTTAAACTAAGATTCATAACTTGAACAAACATCATGTTGATTCTTATGTTGTTCCTTTATAGACATGATTACAAATCTCTTATTTGTATTTATTAATCACTTCATCTGATTAGCAACAACTAAATTCAAGTGATTTTTACTTTGAGGTGCCCTGACAATAAATTCAACCCCATCTCTCTTAAGGTTATATTTATTCTCTCTCTTGTAAAATACTGCATCACAAACATAAAGATAAGGACTTCCTAAGACAACTCCACATATGGCTATTGGAACCACATCTAATTCCACTTCATCAATGTAATTAGCTATAATGACAAATCTTAATCAACACTATTTTGTGACTTTTATTTGAGTTGATTTATTCAGCCAACCTAATGGGTAAGGTCTTGGATGATTCTGTGTCTCCAAACCCATGTTCTTAACTAAATATTCAGATATCAAATTTGCCTGTGATCCACTGTCAAACATTGTATCTATCTTTGTATGCTTAGAAGTTATCCTTATGTTAAACAATTCAACTCTTTTATCCTCATTTGAAGGATTTATGTTTGATAAAGATGCAATAGTATTCGAACTTGAACCAGTGTCAAAATTTTTACCTGTCGAAACTATGGAAATTATCCTCCTTTAATCACCTAAATCAGAGCCTAGATCTTGTTGAATTGTTGCAATTTCCTTCTTTTCTTCCTTTTCCTTAAGGAACTTTGTGGGCTTAAGTTCTGGATGAAGTTTCCTTCTGAGCTATCATTGATTTATTTATTTTTGAATTGTTCTTCCCTTTATTGTCATTGGAATCCTTGATTTCCACCTCTTTGGATGATTGTCATGAAAACTTGAATGGTCTACCACCTGTTTCAATATGTATGGCTTGAACACACACTTCAACAAAACCATCAAGATTAAACATCAATAATGTATGCTGCAAATATGAATGTAAATTGCCGATGTATTTTAACAAAGTTTCACGTGTATCTAATGAAATACCAAGTGCCAATGCTTTCTTTCTAAACTCATGAGTAAACTCCTAAACACTCTGCCCTTTACCTTGCCTCAAATGCTTCCAATCAATAATAGATTGTTGCATGTATCCTAAAGGATAGAAGTGTTTTTGAAGAGCTTTTAAAAACTTATACCATGAAGAGATGACTTTACCTTTCCACTTTACATCTATCTGAGTTTTACTTTCCCACCACATTAAAGTTGTTCCCCCATTCTAAGTGTAACTAATTGAATTTTAGTTTTATCATCATAAATGTTCTGAATATGACAATACACTTCTAAATGCTTAATCTAGTTATATAGCTTTTCAGGATTCATTTCGCCATCATGAATAGGTAACTCAAATTTTACATAAAGTTTCAAAAGAGATGTTTTCTTAGGTTTATTTTTTGTTTCAAATTCTACACTTGAAGAAGAAGAAGAAGATGATGGCAATGGAGATGATGGAGGTGAACGAGTTGTTGAAAATAGCAACAAAAGATGATAAAAATATAATCCAGAATACTCCAATTTTAATTTATCCTTGAATTAAAATTCAAATTTAGTCTCACCAATTGCTTGGAAATAATTAATTAGTTCATTATGGATTAATTAGTTGGAGAAATTCAAGTTAGAAGTCTTTCTGAAGTCATGCAATAGTTATCCCTTAAATTAAGGAGATTATCCCTTAATTACGGAGATAATATTGAGTTATATTTGAGTTGTAATTAGTTAACTCATTTTACTGAGTAAAGTATAGTTAAATTAGTTCCAAACTATTTGAGGAACTAATTGTGAGTTATCAGTTAGTTGATGCATGCATGCACTCAACCAATGTACTCCATATAACTGAAGATTCCCTCATCAAAAACTCATGAATGTATATTTTCAGAACGACCTAGTTGAGCTAAATGTCAAGGACAATGTACTACCACTTGCATGTGTTTTCCTATAAAGGAAACGCATGCATGCAGTCAAGGAAAAGGTTCCTTGAGGATTGTGCAGTTCTGAGAGTGTGTTAGAGCAGTGTTACGCTGGGTGAAGGAGATCATCCCAAAGGTAACTGCGCAAAGAAATAGGAGCTTGGAGGGTAGAGAAGAAGGCTTGTGAGAAACCAAGTTTACCTGTGATCATCCAAGAGGATTGTATTGAGAGCTGGCTAGCTGTGAGAGCTAACGATTTGTATAATTCATATGTATTTCCACCTTATATGATAATACAAACAGTGGGATATTTAGCTGAGGCTTTCCCCTGAGTATTTTTTGTGTTTCATGTGCATTGATTCTTCTTCTTCTGATTATATGTGTTCAACTTTATTCTTTCTCTATCTTTAAGCGTTCGCAAGTTTGATAGTAGAAGTAGATTATCATATTTTGCTTTAGTATATTGCATTATCAAGTTAATCTATAGTCATATTTCTACATAGATCTCAGAGGTAGATTTGTGGTGAATTTGTAGAATTTCTACATGGTATCAGAGGTAGCTAATCTATAGAGAAATTTATACATGGTATCAGAGCCAAGTTTATTGGAGCTTAGTTTATCATAGTTGTGAACATTATACGAAGAAGAGAATTCAAATTTTGAAGTTTGGGGTTGTAGGTGCAAATCAAATTCATATCATACTTATTATCATATCTTATATAATAATATATTAATATTATATATATATATATATATATATTATATATATATATATATATTTATATTATATATATTGAGATGGGACATTATGCGACTAATTCCCATCAAATAAGCCAATGGGGATCCTTGGAAGGATCAGAAGGTGAGCATTAGCCTCTCAGTTCGAAATGGAATTTACCCTCATTGCATGCGTGATGTCATCGATGATGGGTTGTGGTTGGTATCTTGATAGTGGAGCCTCATTCCACATGACCGGCAATAAAAGTTTATTCAGTACCTTGGAGGAGAAAAACCTCAATATTCACATAGAGATGGGTGACAATGAAAGGTATATTGTTTCACGAGTGGGCATAGTTGCTTTTCAGAGGGAGCATGTAGTTCTCATCACCTTGACAGATGTGAAGTATATGCATGGACTAAAGAAGAAATTGGTATCGGTCGTGATGCTGGAGGACAAAAGCTACGATGTTGTCTTTAGTAAGGGAAACGTTTTCCTTAGACACGTCACCATGAGATAGGTAAAACAGATCGGTTCATGAGTCAAGAACCTGTATTCTCTTGAGGTTCAAGATGCATGCAAAGCCTTAAGGAGCAAGGAAAATGTTAGAGACTTGGTGGTTGAGAGGGAGAGTAAATTACCTCTCAACATGTATCCCTAGAAGAAGTCTCAGACAATTGTGGAGGAGCGACAATTGGAGGAAGTGGGCAGAAGGATCACATGCAGCCATACCTCCAGGTGTTAGGTGGGGTGATGTGGAGTGATAGTCCAAAGAAGGCTAAAATAGGGATAAGATCCTTGAGGTACCTAGTCCCTTTGATTAGACATTGCTACGGGAGCCCCGACGAGGAGTAGCAGAACTCGATGAGTGGGTGAATACATATGGGATGGAGCAACAGAGGGAGCTTCAGCATCAGAGGGCATTTCTAGCCCAATAGGGAAGTTAGTTGGGAGATCAATTACTTACTTCTTAGTAACTGAGTTTCACTACAGCAGTGGGCATCACGATGCAACATGACGAGAGGAGGTGCAGTGTGAATGCAGTGCTGGGAGAAAGGAATAACAACAACATGGATGCAACGGGAGAAATCAGTGGGATTGATGCAATCAGAGATCAAAGTGACAGTGGCTAGAGCATTCGGATACTAAAGAGCGTAGAGAAGGATTGACAACAATGTAGAAAGGCTGAGTCAGCATAAGCGCAAAGTTTTCAGTTGATAGAGTCAATAACAGTCAGAGACTTTAATGACAGATGCATCATACTGATTAAGGTTGGATGCTTTTTTGTTTCTAGAGTTTCTGGAGCAACAACATTAGAGAGAAGTACTGCATGCAGAACATTCCAAAGGTTCAAGATCGGGATAGAGTCAAATTCCTTTCTTGTTGAGAGGGAGTGTTGAAAATAGCAACAAGAAATGATAAAAATAGAATCCAGAATATTCCAATTTTAATTTCTCTTTGAATTAAAACTGTGAATTAAAATTAGAGTTTAGTCTCACTAGCTACTTAGAAATAATTAATTAATTCATTATTAATTAATTAGTTGGAAAAATTCAAGTTAGAAGTCTTTCTGAAGTCATGAAACAATTATCCCTTAAATTAATGAGATTATCCCTTAATTAAGGAGATAAAATTTAGTTGTATTTGAGTTGTAATTAGCTAACTCAGTTTACTGAGTTAAGTCTAGTTAAATTAGTTCCAAACTATTTGAGGAACTAATTGTGAGTTATTAGTCAGTTGATGCATGCATGCACTCAACCAGCGTACTCCATATAAATGAATATTACCTCATTAGAAACTCATGCATGTCTGGTCTGAGAAAGACCGAGTTGAGCTAAATGTCAAGGATAGTGTAATATCAGTTTCATGTGTTTTCTATAAAGGAAACTCATGCATGAAGTCAAGGAAAAGGTTCCTTGAGGATTGCACAGTTTTGATAGTGTGTTAGAGTAGTGTGTGAGAGTAGTGTTACACTGGGTGAAGGAGATCATCCTAGATGTAACTGTGCAAGGAAGTAGGATCTTGGAGGGTAGAGAAGAAGGCTTGTGAGAAGCTAGGTTTGCCTATGAGCATCCAGGGGGATTGTATTGAATGCTACCTAGCTGTGAGAGATAAGCCTTTGTATAATTTTGATGTATTTCCACCTTGTATGATAATACATATAGTGGGTAGCTAAGGCTTTCCCCTAAGTATTTTCTATGTTTCATGTGCATTGATTCTTCTTCTTCTAGTTATATGTGTTCAACTTGATTCTTGCTCTATCTTTAAGCTTCCACAAGTTTGATAGTAGAAGTATATTATAGTATTTTTCTTTGGTATATTTCATTATCGAGTTAATCTACAGTCATATTTTCTACATAGATCTCATAGGTAGATTTGTGGAGAATTTCTAGAATTTCTACATGGTATGAGAGCTAGCTGATCCATAAGGAAATTTCTATAGGAGGTTTATCAACCTTGCCTTTACCTTTGTCCTTCTTCGATGTCTTTAAAGAAGAAGTTGCATCTCTCACCTTCTTATCTTCATAAAGTTATCCCAAAATCTGATGCATATTCAATAATCCTTTCCGAAACTATTCATCGTCCATCTTAGTTTCTGGCGTTTCACCTGCATCTGATCCTGTCATGGTCGACTTGTGAATGACTCTTCGCTTTCCAATCTTTGGATCAATCTCCTCGAGGATTCCTTCTCCATGTTGTGACTTCGACCTAATTAACATTCACTGAAAAATCTACAAACGCAACCTGCTCTGATACCAAATTATATGATCTGAAATGATCATATGTTAAAACTGAAATAGAATTGATTATGCCAATAGTGAAATGAATGTTAACTTAAAGTGTTGAAATGGTGAGAACTTATTGAGAAGAAAGGATTTACAACAGATGATAAAGATAATCAAGATGCAAAAAAGAAATGAAAACAACAAATACACAGTGATACCAGACATCAAGATTTATTACGGAGTTCATCCCTAATGGACTATGTCTCTGAGTCCACTTTTAAGATGGGCTACCATTTTTATTAGGATTGAATGCGAGGAGGTCAATTACATAGAAAATTGACCAAAATTAATGTGCAGGTAGACAATTTTGGTCACTATCATAAGAAATCCCTCTGAACCAGCTTTCCAACACCTATCACGGTTCCCAATTCTGACTCCAGATGCTCCTGTTACATTGAAAACAAAACAATTTATATCCTCTAGAATCTGCACATAAAATGCAAAACCACTCCCCCCTCTATTCAATGAGCAAAATTGGTTTTATAGCCCTCTAGATGCATTCTAAATCCTTAGGCTAAGTTTAGGGATGAATAATATTGAAATTAGGGTTTGTTTCCCTCGGCCTTGTCATTATTTGACACCTTACAATAAAATTACATGGTAGTCTTAATTAAATATCCAAAACTCCAACGAAAAACCCAAAATAAACCATATAATAAACATATCCGCTAGCAGATTAACTAATGGTGCAGATTTGGTTGACCACCCATGTGAATAGGTTGCAGTCTAACCACAATTGGACATGGTTGTAGGTTTGTTCCAACGGTTTCATAACCACTTGAAGACTCTGCATGTGACAGCTACCTCCAGCAGTTACAGTGAGTTGTCAACCTTTTCTGATGCAGTCATGGTTTATGTGATCACATAATGGAGGCAGTTCTAACGCAACTAGTAGATGATGATTAGTTTAAGTTGTAACTCCTTATGGTTAACATTGTATCTGGTCACATGTGTTATAACCCCAACGGTTATACAATCTCTGCTGTGGTTAGTCTCTACCACGATAACCTCGATGTCTTATCCCCTTATCTACTCACATGTGAATGAGGCTAAGGTTTTGGCATGGTTTGGCTGGCAGTTGGCAGTTGCGGTCTATTTAATGTTTTTATTTACATTGTAATGTTTTTAATATGGTTTTTTTTGTAATGTTATGTAATGACCTGAGAGGGTTTGAAACTTCAGATTTAATTTTTTATGTTTTACGTATAGGATATTTTAACACATGAAGTTTGAGAGGTTAATGTATTAGGTTTGTAGGACTTAGGTTTATTTTTAGAACTAGTACATAGGTTAAAGAATCTCTTTGGTTCAGGTACAAAAACCCATGTACACCTCTTCATCACCAAGCGACATTGTCAACATCATATGATGACAAACCCTTGTCGACAACCAAACCTGTGAGGCGAACAAAAATCACACATTGACAACTAGGTATCAAAGCATATCACCATGAAAACCATATACATTACTAGACAATTTGAACCATAAACATCACTATCGAATACGATGACACAAAATTGAATGTTGATGACAAAACTGAACCTGTGCAACTGATCTGACAAGATCCTCCTGGATCATAAGGGGTAAGTTCCAACACATTAGTAATAACCTAAATTCAAACAAAGTCTAGCCACTGTAGTTGGGTTTTCCAAGTCCAAGAAGAGGCTTGTATCACTCAATGATAGTTAAAGGCATGCTCTAGATTCATATGTGTAGATTTATTATGTGTCAATCATCCCCATTATTTATCTACATACTAATATAGCTACCATAATTCTTTTAAACATGCCTATGCAATGGACCTCAACTAGTTCAATTGTGCCTGGATAACATTGGTATAAGTATATATCAACTTATAGATATTCCAATCTAATGGATTATGCTAAGTTAACATCCACTTGATCATCAGCCTCTTATGGAAATTGAAATTTTCTATCCAGCAAAAGTTTTAGCTTTTTTGCTTAACTTTCTTAACAACCAAACATTTCCTTGTAGCTTGATAGAGTTCATCATCCAAAGAAATTGTGGCTTGGAAATTCCTTCAATATCACTCCACTTTAATAGTAAGTGGAAAATTCAAGCCAATAAACTATGTTTTCATGTATTTCTTTGAACCTTGTTTATTATCAATTTATCCTACAACCTAGAAACTTAAGTAGTTACTAGTGAGTAAGAGGCATGCGAGTGATCAAGAGAAGTGGTGAACACATTTTTTTGAGATAATTCTACCACTTTAGGTTTTCAAATTATGCATGTCATGGAAATATCTAGTTTTTCATATCCACATTAGTGTGTCACAACTATAGATTTGCCATATTACCTTAGTTAGGTGATTCTAAGAGTCAAAATAGTTAAATGTAAGGCATCCTATTTTTTTCCCCTTTAATTATTTCAATATACAATTACATTCCCAATTTCTTTCTTTTGATAATCTCCCTAGCAGCCATGGGTCAGACATGTAAAGGTTTAAAAGGAATATAATGTAAAGGGACCAATGGATTATATCTCATGATTGGGCTGAAGGTTTGCATTATGGCACCCACTTGGTTCTATGTATCTATTGGTTCCTCTATATTCTCTATAGTTTTGTACATTGTCAAAGCTTTATTTATCTTTTCCCTAGCATTGACTCTAGTCATCTTGAGAACATGTTAGTGTTAAATCACTTACTTAATCATGTGGCTAGGGTATAATCATAGTGAATCGAAGTAGATCAAATCACTCATCTCTTCATATTATTTTTCTACCATGCTTTAATGTGTTCCATTTTTTCCTCTGATACTTTCTTAAGCTCCCATCCTTGTGAAATTCATTATCACTACTTTCTATAATGGTGTGTTTCAAAATTGGTGGAGTAGTGCTCGACTACTTTGTTTCTTTGAATATAATGGTGTTTCATATTGTTGCTTTTAAGTATCATTAATATAACCATCGCAACTAGGGCTTAATTTTTTCTCAAATTTTCCTTCTTTCTACTTCTCCTCTTCCTCTTCAACAGTGAGTTCAACCCCATGTTTATCTATGTCCTACAACCCAAAGTTTGAAAATTTCAACACTTAATTTTTCATTTTGAGTTTAGTTGTATTTTATGTCTTTGAGAGGTTTACAAGCTGTTAGGCCCCTATACTACTAGTGTAACCCTTATTGTTATTAGTACAACCCACTTATTATATTGATGTACCCAC
>APFE030972971.1:118711-130595 GCA_000404065.3 Pinus taeda
AGAATTGTTCATTTATGTAATGTAAAGGAGGTTGCCCCCTCGAAGAGGCTGAATTCTAAGTCGTTGATCTATCTTTTCTATCTTTTCTTGAGCTGGTTTCATAACACAAGCACACTCTAGAGTACCTATATTAAATTGTTGACATATTTTGTTTCTTTATAGATGGATAAATAGGCTTCTTCTCAAGAAGATGATTGAGAATTTTCAACATGTATATTGCAAGGGAGTCACTAGATGATCGTATAGCCTAATATAGAGTCACCTAAATGTGTTCAAATAATTGTAGTGGTATCATGTTTTATCCTTCACTTAGATGAGCCACCAAAATGGGGATATTTTTATAATCAGTGGGCCTAGTATATCCAAGGGGATTCTTTGGAGAAAACAACGAATTTCCCCTAACTAGTATGAAGAAACTTAATACTAATATAGGGATCCCTAATATGCAATAGGGCTATATAAAGATAATATATAACAAGGAATGAAGACAACCAACTAAGAATCACAAAGTTCCCACTACTTAGAATATGCTCTACTTGCCAAACTTTCACAAACTAACACTAATCACAAAAGTAGTAATAGTAGCATTAGGAAAATTGTTTAACACACACACACACACATATATTTTCAAGGAAAATCCATAACTTTATTTATATAGATGAAAAATTTTACATTTTGTAGATACACATTAAGAGTGTATTCAAATTGGATCTACCTGGGTCCAAATGTTAGCCACAAAAAGGTATCCTGATCTCCCATTAGAAAATAAACAAAATTTACATTAGTTAACCATAGGGGATCACACAAAAAAAACCATTAAAATGAACAAAGTTCATACCTCATGATTATTCTAATAAAAAATCATAGCATACAACCTAAAAATATCCATCATCATTGTCATGACAAATGAGAACAACCTGTAGCATATGAAGAAAAAAGAAAAAAACAAAAGAGGGGAGGATCCATTAAGCCTGAGAGCCAAGCCTATCCATGAAAGGGACATGGAATAGCTTGAATTGATCATCATTTAGTACATTTTCAGTAGACCAAAGTGATGGGCCTCTAAATTAGACATAAATTAAGGCTCATGCCTCTAATTTAAAACATAAATTAAGGCCTATGACCATCCTTCAGCACAATAAACCTATATTTTTTCATTAGATATTTTACTTTTAACTTTAATATATCCATTAGGTAGGTTTATGAATAATTGAATATTTGTGTCTAATATTATTTATTTTTTGTGGAATATTATGAGAATATTGGGCAGATTATGAAGAGTTGGAGGAGGAGTTAATTTAGGGACTTGTTCCCTACTACTAGAGGATCAATAATAAATAATAAGTCAACAATATATTATGGAATTATGGCACAAATTGTGGAACTCCAATGATTGAGAAAATCTAGGAATGTGCTCCACTAATCAAGGGAGCAGATCCACCAATCAAGGGAGCAGATCCACTAATCAGGAGATTTTGGTGGGGAAAGCTTCCTTCATCCATGGGGAATTATTCTTAATCATTTTTTATAAGTACCAAGTCGAATTTTCTTCTAGGGAATGATTGAGAAAATATAGGAATGTGTTCCCTGCCATTTAATACAAATTCGTAGTATTGGGGACTAGATCCACTAATCAAGGGATTTTGGTGGGGAAAGATTCCTCCATTCATAGGGAATGATTCCTAATCATTTTGTATAAGTAACAAGTCTAATTTTCCTCTAAGGGGAGATTTTGATTAGTGTTATTGTGGTAAGAGCTTGTATTTTTGCAGCTCCATTGTATTTTCTTGTAGGGATGTAATTCTATTGATAAAAATAATGAAGAGTGGTGTCATGTTCAGCTTCTAAAGCTTGTTATCCTCCATAGGTAATTGGGTTTCTTTGGGCTTGGCCATCCCAGGAACCTTAGAGCCCTTTTGTATCATTTTCTTTCCTTCTTTTCGTTGCTTATTCACATGCATCTCTAGTTTTTATTTCTTTCTATTTCTACATTTAGTATTAATGATTTATTGTTGTAAGATGGAGTTAAATGGTTGATTTAAGTTATTTTGCATGATCAGAAGCATTACTTCATCCTTGGAAAATCTTTGGATGTTCATAATAATCATTGAGTTGCTTGCATTAGTCTTCTTATTCCCAAATCTAGATTGTTGGACCTCCTTTTTAGCAAAGAACATTAAATTTCTTCTATTTTTTAGAGCATGCTAATGAGCTTCAATCGAATTGATTCCACCTGAATTAGCTTAAAAAATAATTCTAGTTCATAACAAGAATCACCCCATTTCATTTGGACTTGATTTGGTTAGGCATTTTTTATATTTAATAGCTTACTAGTTCTCGAATTTCTAGATTTTCGACTAGTAATGTTTTTTAATTTTTTTGCATGGGTTAACATAGGTATTTTTAAGAGATTCCAATTGGAATAGGGACCTAAGATGTCCTAGTTAATAAAAAAATTTGTCCCATCCAATTTGGACTTGATTTTCTTGGTCATTAAACCCTCACCAATTTCATCATTTCACAAGGAAACTTCTCCAAGTGTTTTGAGCAAGTCCATCCATCTCCCAACTTAGGTTTTGAGTTCTGAGTGATCCTAGGAATTTTCTCACTCCATTCCACCCATATACTATCTTAACTAAGCCTTCCATACCTCCAAAACCTCACATTTTTCTCTCGGTTGTATCCTATAGGTTCACTGAAATTCCTACAGGATCATCCTGTAGGTTTCTAGTACATCCTATAGGTTTTCCTGAAATGGCCTGTTTTGAGGCCGAATTGATGGAAAATCTCTAGGAACTAACCAAAAGCCTCCCAAATGCTTCCCAAACCATTCAAATATATCCTAACCTTTCCATACAACCTCCAACATCCTTAATTCACCTTCCACATCACCAAAAGAAATTAGTTTGCATACTTGATTTTGCATGAAAAGACAAAAAGACAAAAATAGATTTGTTTTAGTCCCTTTACTTGCACATTAGTGATGTTTGATGCTTCTTACTTCCATGCTTCGATAGTAGCATTTGGTTCATTAAAATTTAGCATTATTGCAAAGCATAGTTTCTTGGCAATTAATTAGGAAATGGTGTGATTTAGCATTGAATTTCTATCTCTTTCCTTGTACTTTCTTTCTTGCAATAGGTTAAGGTTCCATTTCAAACATTCCATTTTCTGCAATTAGTTTATGATTTGACTTCAGTACATGCACTCCATTACATCATGACAGCAAAGGAAGGACACATTCTATGTCGCACATATAGTGCCAACACCTCTTAAGTTTGTACGAACCCCGGGTTAATAATTAAAGTCAGTAGCCTTGGGAGTTGCAACATTCTTGTTGCAATATCGAGGCTCATCACAAAGGCCCCATTCCAAGTGAATGAATTCCTTCAAAATTTGATCCACATCACTATTTCATTCCTTGTAAATATGTGCACAAGAAAAATTAACATAAGAATCCTTTATCCTCTATAAATCCTCCAAACTATGAATAAGATGAAAGCATAAAAAATATTGAATTTGGTTGACCCAATTTATAACTAGTAAGAGTCACCAAAACTTGGAGCTATTCACAACTAGGGAAAATTTTAAGGATGGAATTTTATCATAAAGTTTAGAAACCTTGGTGAATCTTACTAGTCCCTAATATGAAAACTGAAAAATATTTGATCATATTTTTGTAGAAATATTTTAATAGTCTCTATAAAATTTTCGTGATTTTTAAGGTAAAATAATTTTGTATTTTAAATTTTAGGCGAATCAATTTTAGGAAAAAAATGGAAATGGCGAATCTTTTTCTAGAAAGATCATAGAAAACTAGCCCACTTGTGAATATTTGCCCCTAAAATTTCTCCTATTCACAACCCTTCTCACATGCATAAGGCATGAATGTGCAACAATATATAAGGTCTTTTAGCTTTTTTAACCCTTTGCAAGTCCCATACTAACTTTGAAATTTGTTTGATCTAACAAGTAGGGAACAAAGCCAACCCACAAGATAAATTTTCACCTTACACAACCCCATCAAAGAACCCCGATGGTGGAGGACTGTCAGGCTCCTCACGGAGCACGAGCTTGTTCCTGGAAAGGACTAAACTCTGATGAATGCAGGAAAGAATGTCCAGAAATTCAAAAGTCACCTAATCCGAGGAAGACTATTTGTTTTTAAATATTTACTTATTTCTTTCAATTCAAATGCATCACCAGATGAGCAAAGGTAAGGCCTTAAACGATTTATTATTCCTGTTTTGGAACAAAGACCTCAATTTTTCTTGAAAACATGAACCTTCATAAACATAAACACATCCCTAATAAATAACCACATCACACATTTTCCAAATATGAGTAGTGAAAGAGTAGTTAGCAAAGAGGTGTTATACGGATTCAACATTTGACTTATAAAGTGAATACCAACAAGGACTAATCTTATGATTCCTTTGAAGCAGATCCTACATAGGGACCTTTTTAGCTAGAATGTACCACATGAATAGGTGATATGTTGCTTGGAATTTCACCTTTCAAACTCCTCTCCTCCACCATTACCCATCCTCCAAAATAACCAAATTTAAGTGTAGATACCACATCTTGGGTGTATAAATTCCATATGGAAAATGAGCCCCAACCAACTCATATTAATTCTCTAAAATTCTGATATGGGCCATAGATAGGGCATTAAGGTAGCCCCTCAAACTTTCCCTAAAAGTTGGTTCGATCTACAAGTCCTTGGATAAAGCCAAACCTTGATGCCATAAAGTGGTATGATTAGGGGAATTTATATGAGCCAACCTTGAGATACCCCTATCCCTGAGAAAATCAATAATATCCTGAGGTAGACGATGAGCCTAACCACAACTAGGCTAGGGATCTTGTCCCAAACGAATGATTAACCCATTTCCAATATTCCAAGCCAATCCTAAAGCAATAAGATCTAGAGATTTTAGAACAACACACCATATAATTGAAATATTTGCATGTGGCTTATCCTACAACATAATCTAGTCTTCAAGAGAAAAAGGATTTATATATTTATGATGGACTACCTATTTCTATAGGCTAGAACTAGACATGAGTCTCCATTCAAAATTAGTAGCCAAAGTCTTTGAAAACTAGAAAACATTTTTAATTGTCCAGCCTCCTAGCCTATTTAGGCATCATTGTGCACTTATAATTAACCCATCAAAGAACAAAGTGATCTTGAGTGCTAATCCAAAAAAATTTAAAACATATCCTTCTATCTTTTCTCAAGACCCCTTAAGGAATCCAAGTTACAGACATTAAGACAGAGGAATAGTTTCCAAGACTGATTTTACCAAAACGAATCTCCATAACCTTGACAACCACCTAAGGCTCCAACATTTTAGTCTGTTTTCCAACTTTTCTTATAACTGAAACCAATATTCCTTCTTGTAGTAGTTTTCTTTCAGATGGAAACCCAAATATTTTAAACTTGGATCCATTTCAATAAAGGGAAATGGGAATGTACACCTAATATTCCTCACTTCATGATTTACCAAGTTTTGAAGTAAAATAGAAGAGTTTCAGTCATTAAAAAACATAACCATAGCTACTCCAAAGAGGTTAATGATTTTTGATAGCTTAGAAACATTACTACATGTGGCATTACAAAAGATTAATATATCATAAAAAAAAAGTAAATGTGTAATTGCTAAAGAATTAGCAATAACAGCTCCCTGAAATTTGTCTCTATGATTAGCTTCAACAACAAGGCAACTAAGACCCTTCGCTACTAGAAGAAAGAGTAAAAGAGACTGGGGGCATGCTTATCTTATCCCACAATGTGCATGGAAAAATGGAGAGGCAGACCCATTTATAAGAAAAATAAAGGACATCAATTGTATGAACCCCATCATGCTACAAACTAGAGGACAAAACCTGTAAGATCCAGTCCTAAGAAAATTAACTAGAATAAAATCCCCCTTTACAATTTATGCAAGTTTTCTCGACCTGCAAACACAATAAAACAACAATAATTGAAAATATTTATCTCTCACATCCTGAAATGGGTAACACACAATACTAACCTATTAATAATAACCTATTAATCATCTAGATAAATAGAGTACAATAGAAAATAATGAAAAAGGGGAATGATTATATTAAGTACTATCACTAAAAACATCATTATTACAACATAATAATCTTCAGGCCTCTAATTTCCAATGAGGCTGAGTGGGGAGGGATTAATTATATTAAGTTCTAGGGGAAAGAATATGGAAGGATGGATGGGAAGGGAATGGTTATATTAATTTCTATCACCAACAATTTCATAATTACAACATAAGAATCTCTAAGTCTCTAGATTCAACCCTAGACAATAACAATACATGTACCTAAAACTTCAATAATAATCAATCTTTATAAGGTATGTTTATCTTTCTCTCTCCAACTAACTAACTCCAAAACAGGGTGATACTTTTTCATTTATATCCTTTTATCATAGGTGAGGATATTTATTCAATACATTAGCTAGATAGGCCACTACTTTTGCCATGATAAAAAATTTCCAACCACATCCTCAAAACTAATATCAATACTACCAATCATATTTGGCTATCTCCAACGATCCTCCAAAATGGGTCTCATAATCTTCGCTGCTCCTTATGATTACTGTGTTTGTGACACCTTGCCCTCATTTTATACTGAGACCTAGTCATAGCCAAATGCGCCCCAACCATACACGTTGAATCACCCCTAATCAACTCCACTTAACATTAGATTTAGTGATGACCTGAAATAAGGGGTAAGTTCCAACACTTCAGTAAAAGCCTAAATTCAAACAAAGTCTAGTTACTGTAGTTGGGTTTTCCATGACCAAGAATAAGCTTTAGTCACTCAATGATAGTTAAATTCATCCTATGGATTCACATATGTATACTTCTTTTGTTTCAATCATCCACATTATTTACCTACATACTAATCTAGATGCCATAATTCTTTAAAACATGTCTATGCAATGGGCCTCAACTAGTTCAATTGTGCCTTGATAGCATTGGTATAAGTATATCTTATCTTACAAATATTCCAATCTAATGGATTATTATAGCTTCACATCCACTTAATCACCAACTTCTTATGGAAACTAAAATTTTCTATCCAACACAAATTTTTGTATTTTTTGCTTAACTTTCTTAACAACTAGCCATTTTCTTGTAGCTTGGTAGAGTTCCTCATTCAAATAAATGGTGGCTTGGAACTTCCTTCTACATCATTCCACTTTAATAGTAAGTGGAAAATTCAAGCCAATAAACCATGTGTTCATGCATTTCTTTGAACCTTGTTTATTATCCATTTATCCTACAACCTAACAACTTAAGTAGTCACTAGTGAGTAAGAGGCATGCAAGTGATCAAGAGAAGTGGTGAACACATATTTTTGACATAATTATACAACTTTAGGTCTTAAAAGTGTGCATGTCATGCTAATATCTAGTTTCTCATACCCACATTAGTGTGTCACAATTACAGATTTTCCATATTGCCTCATTTAGCTGATTCTAAGAGTCAAAATAGTTAGATGTAAGGAATCCTCTTTTTTTCCCCTTTAATTAGTTGAGTATACAATTCCATTGCAAATTTATAATTTCTTTTGATAATATCCCTTTAAACCATGGGTCAAACATACAAAGGTTTAAAAGGAATATGATACAAACGGACCAATGAATTATATCTCGCGATTGGGCCTAAGGTTTGCATTGATTAGGGGAATTTTGAGGTCTAAAATGGGACTCCTAAGAAAAATGTACAAAAAAAATAAACTTTTTAAGAAAAAATAGGATTTAAGATGATGATGCCAACTATGTGGGATCACTCACTATTTTTAGAGTAAAAAAGTAAAATGATGAAAACATAATAAAATAATAAAACTACTTTTTCAACTTGTATTTCCAACTATCTCCCTAAGTTTTTACTTGAATTTTGAGCATGAGTGCTCGTTGGATGCCAAATTTAATTCCTCATCCAAGAATTACCCATGTTGCATACTTTTGATGAACCCTGCTACACGAAAAAATGAGAAGTACATTCAAAAAAGGGATTGCAATCATGTTTTTCATGTATTTGTCATTTTTCACGTAGTAGGGTTTGTTGAATGTATGAAACATGGGTACTCCTTGGACGGGGAATCAAATTTTGCATCCAAAAAGTGTTTCCGCTCGAAATTTGAGTAAACCCATAGGGAGATAAGTTGAAAATACAAGTTGAATTTTTTTCCTTTTCCTTTTTCCCTCTAAAATTTTATGATGTAATCTAATCTTATTTTATTATTTCCACTATTATTTTATAATTTCCTTAGGAGGCCCGGTTTAGACCTCAAAATTCCCCTAATGATGGCACCCACTTGGCTCTATGTATCTATTGGTTCCTCTACATTCTCTATAGATATGGACATTGCCAAAGATTTATGTAGCTTTCCCCTCAAATTGACTTGAAGCATCTTGAGAACATGTTAGTGTTAAATCACTTACTCAATCATGTGTTTCGTGTGCTCAATGTTATTAAGAAACTTGTGGATGGTATACAAGATGGTAGGTTACAATTGTAGTGACTCAAAGTATGTCAAATCATTCACCTCTTATTATTATTGTTTCTCCCCTACCTTAATGTGTCCCATTTTTTCCTTTGATACTTTCTTAAGCTCATATCTTTGTGAAGGCCATTATCACTACTTTCTATAATGGCGTTCTTCAAAATTTGTGTAGTGCTCAACTGCTTTGTGTCTTTGAATCTAATGGTGTGTCATATTATTGTTTTGAAGGATCACTAATAGAGCCATAAAAAATAGGGCTTCATTTTATCTCAAATTTTCCTTCTATCTACTTCTCTTCTTCCTCTGCACTAATGAGTTCAACCCCATGTTTACCTCTGTCCTACAACCCAAAGTTTGAAAATTTCAACACTTCCTTAATTTTTCATTTTGATTCTAGTTGGTAATGGAAAGCAAACCCTTAATATTTTATGTCTTTGATGGGTTTGCAGGCACACTTTAGAGTACTTAGATTAAATTGTTGACATATTTTGTTACTTTATAGATGGATAAATACATTTCTTCCCAAGAAGATGGTTGAGAATTTTCAACATGTATATTCCAAGGGCATCACTAGATGACCTTATAGGCTGATCTATAATCACCTAAATGTGTTCAAATAATTGTAGTGGTATCATGTTTTATCCTTCACTTAAATGAGCCACCCTACATGGGGAAATTTTCATAATCACTGGGCCTAGTATGTCCAAGGGAATTATTTGGAGAAAACAACAATTCTTTTCTAAGTAATATGAAGAAACTTAATGTAACACCCTCCTCCCACATCTACCCAAGTAACCAACAAACCAGGGTAGAGATGCAACAAAAGGCCACTATAATGGGATTCAACCCCCTAGGTGACCTTAAGGAAGTGGAATCGATGGAAGCACATGACGCACACCTTCCACATAAGCAACAAAATTCCAAGGAGATAACCCAACCACTTAGGTAACCAACCATTGAGACAAACTAAAGTTTTAGAACATTAAATCCTCGCACGCTCCCTTGATATAGACAAGCATGTATCCATGAGGCTCCAGACGCTGCCACAACATGCGTATGCATGAGTCTAGTGACTTTTCTTCCAAGTATTGTGTATGTCTCTCTGGGATTTGGGCCACTTTTTTAGGCCCGAAGCCTAGGTCACTACCCAAAACACAATGACACTTTCAGAACTAAAATATAACAACATAATAAGGATGAAAATGCAATTACTTGAACAATAAATTGACTAGACCCATACTAGCCATGACAAACATTTCTTCAAACATGTCACAAACATGTAATCTACATGTTTAAACAACATAGCTAAACATAAGGGTCTCATACTTATCTAAGAATTGTTAAGAAGCATTGTTCCCTTATAACATTATCTACATTATCATCTTTGGGTGATAGATACATTGTTCATTCATTTACAGATCAAAACATGAGGAGAGCCATACATCATCAATGTCATAATACATGCTTATAACCAACATAATAACAATATAAATACCAAAGATACATCAGCCATAGAATACACATAATAACCAATACATTTACACATAATATATCAAGGAAAGAAACTCTTATTAATGAATGCAAAATCCAACCTGGGATATGACTACCACATTCCACCCAACCATAGAATGGTTGAGCCATTTCTCTCTTCAACAATTCACTCCCATGCCATAGTCAAAGCATGAATGTGGGACTTGAACCAAAAGAACCAACTAGGGAATCATGAGGCTAAACCACCTCAGCCTCTTCAATAGAAACCAAGCTTTACCACAATCCATAGTAGATCACTAGGCTAACACAATAAATATGTAATAACAGGATTTACCATGATCTCCACCATATCAGTAGGCCAAAACAAACATGGATGCCACCATATTTCTTCACCTACAATGTGATTAATTTTCCTATCTCCTAGTCACTAAGGCTTTACCATAATCCACACCTGATCATTAGGCCCTAAATTGAGATACACTCTCTAGGATTTACCGCATATCCCATCCCAAGATTACTAGGCCTGATTGAGATCACCCACCTTTGGGATTTACTAGTATTCCCGTCATTCACTGGTCGAGGATTCCTAGGCCCACCAAGGCAAAAAAAACTAGCTTTAATGCAACCCACAGTTAGGTTCAGGGGTTATTAGGCTATGTGTTCAATTATTCAGAGATCCACCTCACTCAAATTTGAATCCATCTGAAAATCCAGCTCAACCAAAACATGTGAACCCCATCACACCATGGCTATTTGTAAATGGAAGGGCTAGGTTGAAAGAACTGCTTAAGCTGCTCAAAACTGGCCTCACACAACTCTATCCATTCAAACTTCTTACCTCTCTTTTGTAATGATGTAATACGATAAGAAATTTGTGAGAAGTTCCTGATGAACCTCCTATAATAACCTACCAATCCCATGAAGGATATCACCTCATCTACATTTCTAGGAGTTCCCCACCCCATGATAGGTCTTACCTTTTCTAGATCCACTGTTATGCCCTCCTTTGAGACAACATGTCGCAAGTAATGTACCTCGGTATGAAAGAAACTACACTTGTGGAGATTAGCATACAACTAATGCTCTCTCAACAACCTCGACATTGCTTCCAAATGCTCGCCATGATCTCCCTGATTTTTAGAATGTACCAATATGTCATCAATGAACACAATAATGAACTTATCCAAATACAGACGCAACACATTGGTCATCAAGCACATAAAGGTAGCTGGAGCATTAGTCAAACAAATGGAAATACAACAAACTCATAATGTCTGTACTTAGTCTGAAAAGTTGCCTTATATATGTTCTCTTCTTTAATGCGTACCTGACGATGTATGGATCTCATATCAATCTTTGAGAACACTACTTCTCCCTTTAGCTAATCAAACAAGTCATCAATCCTTGGAAACGAATACATGTTCTTGATGGTAACTTATTTTAACTGCATGTAATCAATGCACATTCTAAGTGTACCATCCTTCTTCTTTGCAAACAATACAAGTGCGCCCCAAGGTGATACACTTGGCGTAATGTATCCCTTGTCCAACATTTCCTTCAACTGCAACTTTAACTCTAACAAATCAGATGTGCTCATCCTGTAAAGTGATTTTGATGTTGGAGTTTCCCCTTGGAACCAACTCAATAGAAAAGTCTATTTTCTTGTGAGGTGGGAAATCTTAAATCTTTGCGGGAAACACATCCTGAAACTACTGTAGAACTAGGTACCTGCTCAAAACATTCAAATCCTCAACTTCCATACCTTTTTCACTAGAAATATGCTTTGAAAATAATATACACCCTTTTCTGCAACTGCACTTTGCCTGCATCGCTATCACCATCCTAATTG
>APFE030972982.1:15449-35442 GCA_000404065.3 Pinus taeda
CCCATTCATCCTCTGTCATGGAAGCAGGTCTTTTGTTTTTCCCCAACAGTGCTTTCGCCACACCTTGTTGAACCAGCATATCGTGCATCTTCACCTTCCAGATCTCAAAATTATTCTTTCCATTAAATTTATCAATTTCAAAACGGGCACTTTGTGTTTTGGCCATCTTGTATCAGCAAAAAACACAGTAATCTCCAAAACCAACCAGCAATTAAAAAAACAACTGCCTATGCCTTTGTTTTACACAACAAAAAAACTGCCTTATTACAGTAGACCTCCGCCAAAAAAAAAAAAAAAAAATTGTTTTATTAACTTTTGTTTCAAGTATCCTGGAAATGTCGTGGGAGAACTGTATTGAAAACTCTGGTTCCCAAAATATATATCCCAATATATTTTTTTTTAACACCCCACCATTATATTACTCCACCATTTAACATACGTTAACCCACTTTAAATTCCACCATTTACACATGCGTTTCAACCTTTTTGTCATTGTAAACATATATATAACCATAACGCATATATGGCAAACTACGTCGTTTCTTTTATACCGTGTATATTTCCATTATATATATGCATGCTGGTTTATAATATGCAGGTTTTGTTTAATGAAATCGACGCTGATATCAATCCATACCCCCACTGTTCTAAACCTTTGAAACTTTTGTATTAAAAAAAACAAAAGGTTCACAGCAGAAATATGTATTAATGCTGTTTACCTCCACCAGCGGACATCACCCTCCAGGCAGCACCAACACTATCCACCACAGCACCGTGTAACGCTGTCAGGCAGCTCTGCACAGTCATACGCACCAGCAGACTCTCCACGCACTAGCAGTCAAAGGCATACAGCATGAGAATGCTCCACCACGTCATACGCAGGTCCAGCAGGTGGTTTGGTACGTTCACCCAAAAGCATACCAGCAGTTCTGCGCATAATAAACTCCCGCACCAGCACTGGAGTTCTGTTACAGCGCGCACAGCACTAATTGAATACAGGCTCCACCACGCAAATTTAATCCGCACCAGCAACACGCAACACCTCAGCGCTCCAGCTCTTCCAGGCACCTCCAACATGCTCTGATACCAATTGTTGGATCAGGTGCACAGCAAACTTAATTAAACACACAGCAGAAAAAATAAACAAGCACATAAGACACAGCTTTTAACGTGGTTCACCCAACCAATCTGGGTTACGTCCACCAAACATAGGCATAAGAAATATATTATTCAAATTGGAGATTACATCAAGAAATCCTCACACTCTCTTAGCAAATCATCCGAATGATTGTCTGTTATATAGCCTAGAGAATCTAACAGCCTCATAACTCCCTCATATCAAATATAGGAGGCATTAACTCCCTCCCAACAACCTGGAGCTAATCTAGGAACATAATCCCTATTGTTGTCATCCTTCAGAGATTTTTGCCTATTTGACTCAAACAGAAAAAATCTCAACAAAATTGGTTATTTGTTTGGGTCATGAAAGCATAGTTTTTAGAGATGAAAGAGACATAGGAAAAATAGCCAGGGGAATTTCTTGATTGTGGTGCCCAGAATCAGAGGCTCAATTAAATATCTTTATTTGAAGGATTCGTGGGAGCAGACATCACACGAGAAAAAAATATCGAAAGGCAACATGACTTGAACTAATGGGAAATTGATGTGACCAGAGAATTTATCATAGAAAAATGGTTTGGATACCACAGTTATACCTGCACTTTCCTTTTCGGCCCCTGCCTTTACTACCGGAACAACTAACATTTTATTAAGGTACCAGTCCCATACAATTTTCCAAGAGATTTATATGTTTTCGTATACAAAAACCTGAGAAGAAATAGCCATTGAAAGCCAAATCATAGGTAGAATCGTTCATTCTAACTTCAATAGTCTTCTCTATACTTTTGCAGGTGCCTTCTGTTGTATTCTAAATCTTCTTGCAGTCAGGGAAGAAAGTCTAGTGGCTCAGTGAACATGATGAGATGTTCGGATTGAATGACTATACCAAAGGTGTCAGACCCCTTGTCTTTCATTCTACCATTGTTGTGCGCCATTTCTATTATACAGAGAGGGAAGTTAGGTATATTTTCTAAGCTTGATGCTTAAGGAAAATTGTGATCATGAAGAAGGGTAAGCTTCTAGGATATAAAGGATACAATGAGTTCTCTTAAAAAACAAACAGAGACAAAGACGTGGTTTCTTACACGGTTGCTGTAATGAATAATGTTTATTCTTAATGGGTTCTACGGCTGGAGTCTGAAGAAAGTTTGCCACTCCTTTATGATAAGTGGCCGATCCAAAATATTTAAAGAAAATGTGAAATACATCGATTCTGTGAATAAGAAGAATCTCGAAATCCCAACATTGTCATTGACTTATTTCTGGGCATACTTAATGGTTCCTACGGCTGGAGTGTGAAGAAAGTTTGCCACTCCTTTATGATAAGTGGCCGCTCCAACATCGATCAAATAGAAATATTTAAAGAAAATGTGAAATACATCGCTTCTGTGAATAAGAAGAATCTCGAAATCCCAACATAGTCATTGACTTATTTCTGGGCATACTTAATGGGTTCTATGGCTGGAGTGTGAAGAAAGTTTGTCACTCCTTTACGATAAGTAGCCGCTCCAACATCGATCAAATAGAAATATTTAAAGAATTTGCGAAATACATCGATTCTGTCAATAAGAAGAATCTGGAAATCCCACAAAATCTGGAAATCCCAACATAGTAATTGACTTATTTCTGGGCATACTTAACGGGTTCTACGGCTGGAGTCACTCCTTTATGATAAGTGGCTGCTCCAACATCGATCAAATAGAAATATGGATCCCGATGAGCACGCATGCCCACCGATTCGTAATATTTAAAGAAAATGTGAAATACATCGATTATGTGAATAAGAAGAATCTCGAAATCCCAACATAGTCATTGACTTATTAGATGGAGATTTCTAATTTGACGCCACTAATGATGTCATTGGATTACACTCAGTCCTAGTTACTATATAACGAGATCCTCTTCCAGTTTATCTACACCAATTCACATTATTTGTGGGCATATTTGTGTGAATTATTGTTGTTTAGTAATGGCAAGGGCGGTCCTGCTTCTGTTTCTGGTGCTGGCAGCCTTGTGGGCTTTATCAGTGAATGCAATCCGCAAGTCTCCTGGATTTACAGACAAAGACCTTGAGTCTGAAGAAAGTCTGCCATTCCTTTATCATAATTAGCTGCCTCGGCAACGCTCCCCAAGAAATGCATCGGATGAGCGATTCGAAATATTTAAGAGCAATGTGAAATTCATAGACTCTGTGAAAAAGAATCTAACGTACAGACTTGCATTGAATAAGTTTGCGGATCTGACTAACGAAGAGTTCAGAGCAATGATGAATATGTAAGAGATAGTAAGAGATGGAGATGTTGGAAGAATCAAGGCACCTCTATAGAATTCGTAATTTCCATCCTGGGATCTTAGTTACTGGTTTATAACATTTAAATCTCTACATGGTATCAGAGCTTCGACCTTCCCCAAGTAGCAGGGGTGTTGGAAGAATCACGGGGTCCTGAAATAAGTCAATGACTATGTTAGGATTTTCAGATTCTTCTTATTCACAGACTCGATGTATTTCACATTTTCTTTAAATATTTCTGTTTGCATCGGCTACTTATTGTAAGGTTATTGTAACTTGTAATGGCAAACCTCCAAGGGAGAAACTCAAAAGAAAAAGACTGAAAAATGTATCATTCACGTTTGGTGTAACAGCAAACCTCCACAGAAGAAACTCAAGAAAAAAGAACCGAAAAATGTATCATTCACGTCCCAGAACTCGAACACGTTGCCAAGGTCTTTTGATTGGAGTAGGGGAGCGGTATCCAGTGTGAAGAATCAAGGCACCTGCGGTATGTATTATGTATTATGAGAGAAATAATTTCAATTTCGAATGGTAACTAAGAAGCTGGATTTTTTTCCTTGGTGTCTCGTGCATACTGTTTATTTTTTGGCTTTGCAGGTTGTTGTTGGGCATTTTTCACTGCAGGCGCTCTAGAGGGCATCCACTTTATCACAACAAGCAATTTGCCCAGCCTATCAGCGCAGCAATCGCTTGATTGCAATCCCTTCGGCTATACTTGCGATTCCGGAGGGACGCCTATCGATATCTTCAAATATATAAAAGACACCGGAGGGTTGATCAGTGAAATCGGTATCCCTATCAGGGTTTTCAGGGGCCGTGCCGATTCGCAGAGGTACAATAACAAGGTTTAATGATTAATACTAAGATGGATTTGTGCATTAAGATAGTTAGATATTGTTAAATATTAATATTTATAATAATAATAATAAAGTTAGATATCATTAAATAATAATATTTATTTATAATAATAATATTATTATAATTTGTAAGAAAATAAACATTGTGTTGTTTTGTTTTGATATAGATTGGAGATCCAGATGCAACCATGGATGACGTTCTCTTTGTCCCCGATGAGGATGAAGCATCTCTCAAATTAGCAGTAACTACACAACCTATAGCTGTACCAATTCAAACAGGCAGTCTGGAGTTTCAGTTTTATAAGGAGGTAAGCGGTTACCATTTTTTACATGGTTGCTGAGAACTAATAAATAAGATATAAATAATTTAGCAAGTGTAATTAACTAAATTTTTTGTTTGTTAAGCAAAGAATATATAGTGTTCCATGTGGTCCAGAAAATGACAATTAATGGGAATTAGTAATTGACCATGGAGGTGTACTGGTTAGATATGGCAACCCAGTTAAGGGAGCAAATAAGAGAATTAAGTTTTGGAGACTCAAGAACTATTGGGGACAAGATTGGGGAAAAGCAAGATACATTAGATTGTTAAGAGAGGTTGAAGTACCAGAAGGGATGTGTGGTGTTGCATATTTACTCTTGGCCCCAATAATTTACTGAAGAATTGTAGCAATTGCCATGACAAAAGTTTGGAACACTAAAAATAAGATACAATAGTATGAAGATTTACAGTTTATTTTATTAAATATAGCTTATTTTATAGAAGTTTAATAGGTAAAACATATTATTAATTTATTTTGTAAAATTTTAATGCTTAGAATACATTATTGTATTGCATTATTATTGGTAATGCAAAAAAGTAGCTTTTATTAGAAAATCTCTTGTGTTTTTTGTAAAATGTATATGAGTCTGAAAAGAATGAAATGATAAAAACATTTATATTACTTCTAAATTTTAAATTTAGAATAATTCTAAAAAATAAATAAATTTTTGATAGAGTGTGTTTAGAGGATACTATGTGGAGCAAGTGGAGCCCCCCACCTTCAGGAATGAATTACATTAGATGGTGGGGGTGGGGTGGCCACCCCTATACATGGAGATGCATGGAGTTTTACTTCTAGTATATTTCTTAGCTTTATGTTGCATGGCGCCTCTGATAGCAAGTGATGGCCAACATATAATTGCTGATAGTCTTTTGTGTTATAATTATGCTGTAGAAATTCTAGTTATGTTGCAATTATTAATTTTTTTTGCAGTTTTGGACAAATTACTCTATAGTGAGATGGTCAAAACTATCTGGTTTCCCAATGAGCAGATTGAGACCTTCTGCCGTAAAATTGTTGAGAGTGGATGGATGAATGATGTACTAGAAATTTCTATTTTGTGAGGTAATACGATATAAGCTTACAAAAATTATACTTGTACATTTCATTTATGTATTTTTTTCCTTTTTTTTTATTTTAGTTTCATTTCATTTTAAAAAATATACATTTTTTTCCCAATGGGGTGAGAAAGAAGGACTTATATTTTTCTCCAATGGGAGTGAGACACAAGGAATGTGGTTGACTGGGTGGTTTTCCCACTACCAAGGGTGTGGGAAAAATTAAATAAAGAGGGTAGCGTGGTCATTCCACATGAATACAAAGATGGATAAGCACAAGCCTCTGAGTGAAGAGTGGGCCATTCAAGTACCAGAATTAGAAGCACTTGCGAAGGTCTATTGATTGATTGGAGGAGAAAGGGAGTGGTAACTCTTGTGAAGAATCAATGTCAATGGAGTATGTATGATGTGAGAAATAATTGTAATTTCAGAACAAAATATAACTAAATACAACCTTTAGGTAAATGATGGTAGATATCACTAGATACAACCTTTAGGTAAAGGAGAAGGATTTCTAGCTCATGGATGGTCTTCTTGATACACAATATTCTTTTATGCTATAGCTCATATATTGTTTATGTTTTGGTCTTGCAGGAAATTGTTGGGAATTTTCATGTGTAGTTTTTGTAGAGGGCATCCACTATATCTAAACAAGGAATTTGGTTACCCTATCAATTTAGCAATTTCTAGAGTGCAATACAACAAACTATGGTTGCCTGGTAGGGTATGTTAGCACTACCTTCAATATATTTAATGATTAATAATGAGATGGAAGTTTATATTTCGTTTATGTATTTTTTCCTATTCTATTTTACTTTCAATTTATTTTTAAAAAATTATAATTTTACCCCAATTGGGTGAGGAACAAGGAACATGGTGGTCTCCATGTTAGTAACCTTGTCCAATAGCAAGCCCAAGCTGTTGTTGAGTCCTTTCAAGTAGTGGTACCACACCAAATACAGACAGATTCTCTTATTTTACCAAGAGCTCAAAGAGGGTATAGGACAATGGGTTCCTCATCCTCATGTTCTCTTATTTTACCAAGAGCTCAAAGAGGGTATAGGACAATGGGTTCCTCATCCTCATGTTCGTGACAGTGGACTCACCAGGGGAAGGAAAATAAAAGAAATACTATGAAGCTTTTCCTCTCTATTAACAAATCAAAATGGGTTGCATAGTGAAAGGTACAATGTCTTTGCAATTCTTGCACATGTGAAATAATGTGACCAAAGAAACCAAAAGTTTTTTACTGAGAGAATGGGCACACATTTGGCATAAATTAAACGCCATATCCCATAAATCACCATGAAGTTAGCCCCTTCAAGAACTGTGAAAGATTTGCCTCTTCTCATTCCTAGTTGTCTAATGTTCAATTTTTTGTAACATGATTAAGATATTCTAGTGATGTCACTTTTAAGATTCTTAAAGTTTTGGAAAAATCATTCCATAGGCTTGTGGTAAAAAACATATGGTTCCCTATTGAGTAGATTAAGACCATCTAGTATAAAATATGTTGAGAGTGGATGGATTAATAATGTATTGGTTTGTATAATTTTATGAGGTAATATAATTAAATCAACTTTAAAAAAAGTTTATATATATATTATATCTATCTATCTATCTATATATTTTTTACAGTGTTATGAAAAATAACCTTTTATTTTTAAATTAAAAAAACTTTAAAACATTAAAATTTTATTTTTAATGTTTATTTTGTTTTTTTTAAATATAATATATACAAAGATCTCATCCAGAAAAAGAAGAAGTCATATATTAATAAGAAGAAAGAGCATCTTCCGCAAGTTCACGGTTGATTTCATCACCCAACCACGATTCTCCTCTGATTCTTCTCTAATTTTGAACAAGCTGAAACTAGTGAGGTATCGGTTGTGATTTTCTCAATCAGAAATGCAAGCAGGGCGGTTGAAAGGCCAGACTAATTTTCTTCGAGCTGGGTGAACATCCTATCCTACAGGTGCCTACTAGACTTGAGAGAGGCATGGAATCCATGAGGAAAAATGTGGAGTAGCTTTAACAAAGAGAATATTAGTGAAAAGTATGAGCAACACCGGGAAGAAGACAATGTCAGTGTGGACAAGTGGTAGGAGGATGGTTCCATGTGTGTGGATTTTAGCATGTGTCATCTAAATTTCAAAAGTGTGATTGGGAAGTTTATAATTAATTAACACACCTTTATTATGATAAACAAACTTTCTATTATCATGTGCAAACTTTCTATTATCATGTGTTTTATTTTATGGAAGTAGTCGTTAGCTTTAGTAATGTGAACTCCAGACGAGGTGGTTTCTCTTTTAGTGGTTTTTCTTTTATCTATATTTCCTCACAAGATTACCCCTCTCACTTGCAGAATAAGGGCTTTAAATTGTTCTGTTTCTTCTTCGAATATGGCCTGAATTATTGCATCCACTTATACAGGGCTGTTGAAGTACTTGTTATCTTTCATAATGTAATTGTAAACTCGGAAATAAGTTGTACTCGTAACAAATTCAAAATCTGGAATCAAAACCTCTTTTGCCTTTTTCTTGTACAATTTTTTCTTAAAGAATAGCCATGTATTCTAAGCAGAGGTTAATTGGGTCTGTGGAATCCCAATTACTTTCAACTTTTATCATTCATAAGTGTGTATATGATGTGTTATTGTTGTTGACTTCAATGACTTGGGCTATGGAGAGGATATAGAAAAATGATCACCATCACATGGAGAAATTTCTATAGCGTAGTCTACAACAGGAACTTTTGCAGGTGCTGCTTCATCTGTCTTGACCACTATTAGATACAATAAAAACACATCTTCAGGTGATCACATAGCTCTTTCTCTTTTACTGTTAGATTGATTTCAGAACTTGATTCAACTTTTGAATTTATGTATGTGTCTCTGATTCATTTGTAGCACTACTAGTTCTTAGTTCTAGAGAAATATTTTATAAGTTTAAAGGAATTTGAAAATCATTGCATGTTTACTTTAGGAAAAAATAAAAATTGGTTTCAAGAACCTTAGCGAGTCTTGTTTCTTTGTATACGTTAGATTTCATGGATGATCTCTTAGTTTGCTTTTCATGTTTTCATTTCCATTGGATTTGTGAGTCATCCTTGCTTTTTCTAGTGCTCGTATTTGAAATTTGTGTATTTGACCAACTGGTGTACATTATCAACTTATGAATTGGATTTTCTGTGAAAAATATTCATTGCCTTTTTTTTTTCTCATCTATTTCATTTTTTTCCCCATTGGTGACATGCAGGTTATGGATAATTATGGTGAAGGTAGGTCATCGGTCATGAAGATGGCGAGGAAACTACTAAAAGAATATTGCTGGAAAGGATTTGACAGAGGTTTTGGAGCATGCTTCTTGAACCTGAACTTGTGTGGAACTTTTATGATTGTAACTTACGATTTTTAGTGTAGTTAAAAAAGTTTCATAATTGTGGGTACCATTGATGGTTATTTTCTCTTTATATTTTTTATTTACATTTTTCTATTTGTGGATGAAATTATATTGACTCTATGTGAAGAGACTCTAAATATAACTAGTTATTTTAAGATCATTTTGTTATACTTATGGGCTTTAAAAAATTAAATAAAAAAAGGTAATGGCCTTCAACATCTTTAAGCAAGATGTGAACTTGCAAGTGATTTTCACTTATACACGTGAGAGGATATATATGATGATGATGGCAATGATTAAAGTCCACTAATACCAATGCAGTATATCAGACCTTAATATGGGCTTTAATATTTTACTTCTATCATAAAAAATAAGGGAAAGAAAGGCTCCAAAATCACTATAGTCCTGACTTAACAAGTTAGAAAGGTTGGATGTGTTGGAAAATCAAAGAGGCAGAAAGATTTTCTTTAAGTTGACAATTACTTGTGATATTCTTATGTTATTATTAAATTTATTATGTTATTCTTTTGCTTTAGTTCATCAAGCAATTACCAAAACAATAACACAAAGATCACATACACGAGATGTAGGTGGACACCTAGGGGAAAACCCAATCAACAACTCTTCCTTTAATAGTTTTGTTAGAGTCCTATGTTATATAGTAATCAAAATCAAGTTCGGTATTTTTATTATTAGTAAATTTCTAAAGTGTTTCTATGATCTAATAGAGATCAAGTCTTGGTTTCAGTTTAGGATGGGATATATTAAAGTTTTGAGTGGTAAATAAAATCAAGTTGTCAATGTCTCAAAAAGTCTAGGTTTAGCAAGTCTAGTGTTAATGTGTCATCCAAGTCATGAGTAAAGATAACAATGGGTTTTCGTTTTTCATCATTGAGTCAATTTAGTGGTGTATTTTTAGTCAATTACAAGGTCAAATCAGGTAACACATCATATCCTTGTCACCCCACATGTTGTTGTTGTGCTTCTCCTTTGCGTTACGCTTGAACAATTTAATTTGAAAAGTCATCATTAAAGTTAAGGGAGTCCTGGACCACGTGGAGGATTATAAAGGCATGTTTGGAATTAAAACAACTCATTCAACACATTACTCGTCCCCCTTAGATGCTCTGAAAATGAAACAAAAATTTGTTGCATTTTGGCTACACGGGATTTGTTGCGCTACTGTCAAAGGCATTAAAAAATCAACGTTTTTGGCACTATTTCTTATGTATGGAGGCTCAAGAATGTTTTGAAGATTGTAAACATCATCAATCAACTATTTTATTCAGTCGTAGACTTCAACATTTGGTCAAAATAATGCAAGTGAAATTCATTTCGCTCAGTCACTACACTTTTGTTGTAGGTGATGATTCTCAAAGATGGGAGTTTACAGTTTGAAAAGATGCTATCCAATAGGTATGTGATGTTTTAAAAGTTGTATTTCACATGTGTGACACATTAAAAATTCTAGGAGGTGATAAAAATCATGCAAATCATGAACTCATTGCGCTCAGTCTCTGAGCTTTTGCTAAAGGAAGTAGTGCAACAAATTTGTTGTGCTTTCACACAATCAACAATTTGACCTTCCACACAATCAACAGTTTGACCTTCCACACAAGAAATAGTTTGAACTTACAATTCGAATCAAAACCTCCTAATATTGATTCATATGGTTATGACAAGTGCCTTGAAGTTTTTTGGATATTCTAACCTCACCCTTATGCAATCATTCAAGCATTGATTATATAGTATGAAAAGGAAGTTCGTTGTGCACGATATGTTTTTGTCATCATTTTCAAAATCGTTTTATGACCAAATGGAAATGATTTTTTCTTTTTTTTTTTAAAGAGGTTTTTGTAAAACATGAGCCGAATAAAAAAAACTCCATTTTGTTAACAGGTTTCATAGATTGTAATATTCGAATGGAACTTTACAACCTATTTTTTAGATTTCGTTATTTCCTGTTTTAGTCATGATCTTTGGGTGTAGATTTGGAGGAGAGGAAGAATACTTTTTGAAAAATGAGAGATGTTTCTATCAATCACAAGCTCATATAAAAAATACTCCTTAAATTTTGTAACAACTCTCATGATTCAAGAGATACGATTTAATTTTGAACCCTATTTTCTAGAAATTTGGTCCCTATTTCCTAGCAGGTAGTTTTGAATCATAATGTAATTGACTCTATCTTTGGGGAAATGGTTGAACTCGACCTCCTTAGCTTGGGAAAGATTCTTTCCTATGTATTTTGTAAATTTCTATGAGAAAAGGGTTGGTTGGTTGGTCAGGGTTTGATAGAGAAGAGATTGAGCATTGTACATTTTCATTAAAAAGTTTTAGTGAATGATGAAGGTCGAAGTCTACTTGTTTAGGGATTCATGTGTTAGTTTTTTATGGTGATGTTTATCTCCTGTTTTTATTTCATTATATTATGTTATTTACATGCTTAAATGCCATGTCTTCAATGTTTAGTTAAGCAATAATTTATTTCAAAATTCACTTTTAAGTGGTCCATGATAGCTAACTAAACATTTTAGTTTTTTCCCTCCATTGCAATATCTAAAATTCATCCTCAGCTAGATGCTTTAGATATTATCAATTCCACTACTCCTCTGCTCGCCTATCTACAAGGAAATTTGAAAAAGACACCATAAGGATTTCCTACCTTTCCCCTGTCTAAGGATTCCTCATTTTCCCATCATATCACTAAAAATCATTAGCTCAATATGACCCCATGCCCAATGGATTTTCCCTCTTCCCTACGATCAAACTGTTAAGACCTATTCCTCTTTGATCTCAACACCTATCCTAAAACCTAAGTCAACTAGTCATCTATGTGACTGAAGATTCGTATATAGAGAACCCTCTCTGAAGCTGGAAAGGCTAGAATTCAGTTTTAAAGTGGTTTGTGGTTACCTTTGGTTTCCTCTCCTCAGCCTGGAGGAAGTACAAAGTGCTAACATAGTGACGTTCTTTTCAAAGAGCGAAAGATTTCATCTTCCCCGAGAAAGAACCATTTAGTTTCATAATTGATTACTGATGGTGAATAGTGATCAGAAACATGAAGGTTGTGCATCATTCACCAGGACACTCCAATCAACTTTCAACCTGATCTAAAGACTCCACAGGCAGTAAGATCCAGAAATCAGGGTTTTACTAACAACTCTATTGGCTCAAGATGGATCATGGACCTGCAAGGTATGCTCCTATGCATCGCATTCATATTCCCGGATTTCCAAATCGCATGCCTTGTGTAGATTGGAATACTTATTTGCCAAGATTCAAAGATCAGGTAGGAGATGATGTTTCTCTTCATTTGGTGAAGCTTCACATGCATGTGCGTAACCTAAAGTTGTTTTTCATTAAGATTGTCTCATGAATATGTTCATGGATACCTTGGAGGGAGAGGAAAGATCCTGGTATGAAGGATTTCCATTTGCTAGTCTATATTCCCTTGAAGAAATTTATTTAGCATTATGTATGAACTATAAATAAAGATATCCTTCTATAGCACACGTTAAAAAAAATTGTGCAAATTTTGACAATATTTTTCAATACATGGGAATGGATGTTGATGATGAAGACCTTATGGATCATGAAATCAAAGAAGCCCTTTTTGAAATGACTTACCATCATGAAAAAATAGCACATACAAGCTACTATGATGCTTAGAATCATTCCCAACAAGTAATTATTTCTCCCCTGGCTGAAATGTAACAAATTTGCATCTCAATAATAAGAACAATGTTCAATCCCTTGAATTTGGTAAATACTTAGTAGTATTGCCAATATGTTTATGATCAAGAGTATGAATATAGGCATTCATTAGTTTCTTTAGATTGTTCATTTCCTGGGTTTTTATTTCATGACCAAGTTTGTGAAGACCAAAATGAGGTCTCTGATGAATTGCATGAACAAGGATCTCTAGACATTCATCCTTCATATGATACAAATGAAACCATTCACATATATTCAAAACATTTTTGTGTTATAGATGATGATGTGAATGCTAAACAAATTGCGGTCATTTATAAAGAATGACCTTGAAACTCAAGAAATAGAAGACAAACTTTGGCCCTGTAGAACACTTTCAGATCAAATTGATGACGAGGAATTGAACGCTGACAAACATGAGACTGAGAATGAACAACAAGACGGTGTTGATTCAACTCTTGATCTTTTTCATGATAAGGAGGAAGTTGATTATTTTATATATTCACTTGTTGAGTGTCATAAAAGTAAATTTGCAGATAAACATGTTGAAGAACAAGCTACTATCACAATTCTCATGTTTGATGACATTATAGATGTGTTTGATGTCGAAGTATGATGAACATGATGATGATTTTGATCTTGATTTTCTAAAGCTGCCTGCTGCGTTTTCTCCGTTATGAAATGATGATTCTCAACAGTCTCAAGAAAGAAATCAACTTGCATGCTTCAGTTGTGACAACAATAAAGAAGATTAAAAAAGTAATGAATCAGGTGAAGAAAATACTTTACCCTTGTCTTTTACTTCATTCCAATTGCTAAAAAATATTTTTCATAGTGTTATAAATCGACAATATTACAATTTTGACATTGAACATGAGGAAAATAGTGAGTTTGCCGATGAAATTTCTCTTTCTTTAAGATTCACTTCATTTAAATTGTTGAAAGAAAATTTTGAGATCATTAATGAAGTTGAGGAGTGTGGGTTGATGTAAAGACATCTAGAGTCAATGGGGAAAATTAATCGTGAATTGCAACAATCTCCTCTTTTTTTTCATTACCCAGTAGCTGATTATATAGAGGGCTTAAATAGTCAAAATTTGCAGATATTGGTTAACTATCAATCTGGAAATGAAGATAATGATTAGTGAATGTTAGATTCAAACATGTATTTCTTTCCAGTAGCAGTTTCATTACATAAATTTAGTGTGAATTTTCAGCTTCTTTGTGAAACTTTTCAGTTGGATTTCAATGGAAATAGGAATACAGTTGAAAGTTTGTTACAACATGATTTTCTTATGCATTCAATTGAGGATCCTTTTGCAATATTTCTGGAGTTAGTAAGTAAGCTCAATTTTTCAAATTTTTCCCATGTTGATTTTATTTTCAATCTTTTTAATGAGTTTCCCTTGAGCAAGTCTTTTGTTTTGTCTCTAAGGAAACACATGCAAGGAGGCGGAAAAATGAATGAAGTGCTTGTGTGGTTGCACTGATTTTTTTACTTCACTTGATACAGTAGTGGTTTTAGCAAATTAGAGTAGGTAGGATTGTGAATAAGCTCAACGCTTTGAGCATCTTTTTTCAGCGGTGTGCCAGTTTCCAACAATTTTGTTTAGCATATTGGTATTACTTTTCACAGTTCATTTTGTTTGTGGTTGTGTGTTGAATAATTGGAAGGGAGAAGGTTATAGGCTATAGTTGGAAAATTGAGTTTGGGAGCAGCCCAATGGATCAGGCTGCCAGTCTACGGTGTTCTTTGGCACCTCACAAGGAGGATTCCATCCTGTTGAAGCCTTGAAGTTTGCTGCGACAACATGGGGGATAACCACCCGATCTAAACCTTGAAGGAAACTCCTTCTCTGTTTGGTATAATGGCTCCGACTAAGGATAATGGGACCAGTTTCCCAGAGAGTGTTGATTTGATAATGTTCATGGGGTGATATAAGATGTAATGAGGAATGATTCAACTAAGTATAATCTAATCTAAATAATAAACATATGCATATATCTTAATCTAACATTATTTGACTTTAAATATACCTGGGAATAAACTAAAGTATGTGATCTACAAAGATGTTTCAAAGCAATTGGTAATAAAGATCATTCAATTGCCAAAATAAATGAAATCATTTAATGATAATTGTTTTGGATAAATAGTTAGACAAAAAAATTAAGAAAACTATATCGCATATAATAATTGTTCATGTATTTAAAACGGAATTAGAGCTAAAACATCATACAAAAGTGCAATAATGCAGAACTATAACTCATATTTTCATACATAAGACAATCAAAAGAAAGAGTATTGCTAATGCATAAATAAAACACAATCATATGATAAAAGTACCATAAATGAAAGGTCATGCTCATGGACTCAACAATATTGATCCAATTCCATCCAATCAAATACACTCTAAGAGTACATAAGTGTAATTTTAGTAGAGCATGCTCGATATTCAAAGAAAAATAGATCTTCTTCCATTAATTTCATCAAAACCTTCCCAAAAATACAGAGGTGTAATGTCTTGAAAAGTGTTTTTGATAAAATTCTGGACCCCTTTCTAAATGCATGAGAGGGGTTTAAATACTAAAATACATGTCTCAAAAATAGATTATTACAAAAAAGAGTTGAGGTTTCAAACCACCTTCCTTAGAGTAAGAAAAAATAAACTAAAATAGAATTAAACTAATGACGAGCTTCTTTCTAATTGAACTATCATAGTTGGCTAACTTGATCTTTGAGATTGCAAATTTCGATCATTGGTTTGAGCTGAGGTAGCTGGCTAATTGTGAATTTTAATTGTCCAGCAAATATGGTATCTGATAAAGCTGGCAACATATTTTTTGCAGAGGTAGTTAAACACCGCAGAGTCATCCATTGGGTATGTGTTTTTACTCAAAACTTCTAGTATGTCTCCCAATCTAGTTTGGTCAGTTGTTTAATTGCTTCTTCCTTGGTCTGTGTTGCTCGTTTCCACTGTTGCTCCAATTGTTTGATATTTGGTAGAAACCCTAGTATGCACTCTTTGATAAGGTTAGCATTGTGGAGGTTTTCATTAACGACTTCTATTATACTGCTTGTTGCACCTGTTGTTGTCATTGTTGCCCTTTCTTCTTGTTTTAACCGTGTATCCCAATCTGTAAACAAAATGTCTTTGTGGGATTCTTGTATTTTTTGTAGGTCAGTCTTTCTTCCCTCATCAGACTCCTGCCAGGTGATAACTTCAGAAATCTTTTTATGGATTTCTTCATATTCAAACCTCATATCAATTAGTTGGTTTGTCAATTTATCACTTGTCTCACATTAAGGATTAATCTGTGAGATTTTCTGGCAGAACATTTCTTCTTACTGTATTAATAGGGGATTGAGCTTCATTGCTTCTTTGATGAATTCGTCAGTTTGAGGGTTAACTTTAAATCTATCCACCATGGCTTGCATTTGGAGAATCTGTGAATCCTTTTCTGATAAGTTGGCCTAGTGTTGTAACCTCATTTGCTCGAATTCCCTTTGAAGTTGAGCTACCTGTTGTTCTGCTTGCTTATTAGTTTTTTCTTATTCTAATTGTTGTTTAAGCAAAAGAATTCTCTGTTCTTTTTATTTTAGCAGCACTCGAACTTTCATTGCTTTATTGATGGTTGTTGTGGCATAAGCTCCTGTGAACTGTGACAGCTTTGTAAGATATTTTGATGGGTCAACAGGAGTGTCCTTCCACACAACATCCATTGGTTCATTCTCTAGAGTTGTAACAATCGAAGTGTCTAGTTTCTTATTCTTTATTTATCTTTTAACTACAACCTTATGAGTAGGACTGTAGAATATATCTAATGGAGGTATCTTTTCAATTCTCAAGACAATTTCAGAAGTAGGAAAAGCAGGAATAACCTCAATATCTTGAGTATCTGTATCCCCTTGCTCTATTGTCTCTAGATTTGCTTTGTGCCAAGTCTGTTTGGGGGTTTGCAATTCAGATGTTTCCTCAAGATTTGTGCCTGTTTGGAGCTTCTTGTTGGATTGCTCCCATTCCTTGTCAAGGTCAATGACTGGAATCTTCCGTGATTGAGATGAAGTGGAACCAACCTCTGTCTGCTTCTTGGCCAAGGATTGTTCGATCGTTTCCTCAGTATTTCCTTCTGTATATTTCTCAGAATATTTATTAGGATCTCCTCCTCCATTCTGAGATTGTTGTTCTGAGTGTTCTGACTCGTGAGTTGACTTCTCTTGGGTTTCATCATCAAAATTTTCTTTTGAACTTCCCACCAAGCTTACGTTAGGAGTTGGTTTTCTTATTGGTTCAATTTGTAATAGGTCAAATAGGACCTTTAACAATCTCTTATTCCTATATACATGAAAAGTATTAATATCATCTGGGCTTAATTGTAATAATGTTGAATGTTGGACCTGTGAAAATGGTTCGTCTCCTTGAAAGAGGTCATCAAAGGCATCCTCTTCATGAGTAAACTATTTAACTTTAACCATAGTGGTAAAGTCTTTAGAAACTTGATTTGGTTCATATTGTCTCCCTGTAACTGTGGCCAATTTCAGAGACATTATAATATTTTCTTCTTTTATTGTGTGCCCATATTCATGTAGTGCGAAAGCACCACATTATGATGGGAAGGATGGCCAAATGGCTATCTTTTGTTCCCTCAGGCCTTTGGTTAAACCGCCCTCCCCTGTTGTCTGGTAAGCTATCTCTCTGGCCAATAGCTTGTCTAGGACATAATATGGGAGGACATGTGGAGAAGAAATGCTCCCAAAAACTATGATGTAAGTGAACGTCTCTTCACTGAACAATCTAGAAACTAGCAAGATGTCTACCTTGGATTCTTCAGAAAACCTAGGGGTCGTTCTATCAAAAATGGTTTTATGAATAGGCAGCATAATACATTGGTAGATTTTGTAAAAATGGGGATTGAATTGGAATTCCCACAAGATTTTATGGTATACTTGGATGGGGAGAGGGTTCTGTACAGTCCACTTCCATCCCATGTTTCGAGATTGAGAAAAAAAACAAATGGCGTCCATAACATAAGCACTCATAAAGAAAGGGGGAAAAATTCTTGAGGAAACAGTTCTCTTCTGTCTATATTCCCTAATAGCCATTGCTAAATTGTCTGATAAAGTTTGACTCCAGTTCATAATTGTTGTGTTAACTGCTGCATCAATTCATGGGAACCACTCTAGAGAAAATTTGGTGCTATCAACTTTACCAAATAACCTACACATCATCGCAATTGCGAAATTATGTGGGGCAGAGAGGGATGCAATCATGTACATACCAGATTTATCTCATTTGAACTTGCCTCCCCCTCACCTCCAAGTCTCTGTAACCTCCAATGGATCCTCATTCTCTTTCGTGAAATTGTTAGGTCCCTATATTACTAGTGTAACCCCTTATTGTTATTAGTACAACCCCCTTATTATATTGTTGTGCCCATGTAGTCCCCATATTGTTATAATTGTGCCCCATAGAAGCCCACTATTGTTATTATTGTGCCCTTACATTATTATTGTTATGTCGGCTCTGATTATATTAGGATCCCTTAGACTCCTATATATAGAAAGGAGGTCTTGTCATTTGTATCATCCAAGAATTGTTCATTTGTGTAATGTAAAGGAGGTTTCCCCCTCAAAGAGGCTGATTTCTAAGGCATTGATCTTCCTTTTCTATATTTTTGTGAGGTGGTTTCATAACATTTGGTATCAAAGCTTTGGATTTTGGGGTTTCGCTACTCCAAACAGGCCTTCGTGGAATTTTCGCTATAACTTTGTTTCTGCGATGTTTTAGAAGATAAAAAAAGAAAACCATTTGAGACGGAATCGTTTTGAACCACGGGTCTAAATTTCAGATCTTGTCTCACTATATTTTCGGAGATACGACCTGAGGAGGTTAGGGTTTTTGCAAGCTCCAGAATTCCATCTCAAACAGGTTATCATGGCATTTTCGCTATAAGTTGTTTTCTACAAAGTTTTAGATTCTGAAATTAAAACCCATTTGAGCCAAAATATTGGTGATGTGGGCCCGAATTTCAGATTTTTCTTCGCTATATTTTCAGAGCTACGGTCCAAGACATTTAGGGTTTCTGCAGGCCCCCGAATTACATCCCAAACATGTGACTTTGGAAAAATCGTCATAACTCTCTCTCAGAGAATCTTATTCAAATTTCGTAAGAAGTGATAGAAAGAAGACAGATTGTATTTTGTTGGGTATCATTTTTAGGTCCTAAGATTGAAACAGTGACACATGGCACTTCGTTCAAGTTCACCTCCATGTACAAGTTCACTCTGGAGGTGAACTTGAACGAAGTGCCACATGTACAAGTTCACTCTCCTTTCTTGAGAGTGCATCTGCTCTACTTTATTCTACAAGAAATACTTTAAGCCTTAGTTTTAAATGGAATGTTTAATGATACCATAAGTTTATTATGGTGATCCTTTCTTATCACAATTTGCAAATCCCGGTTTGTTAATTAACTTTTGACACACATGATCCGACGATATGTGATAAATAGAGAATTGCTAGTCATAAGGGGTTTGGCTTGATACCTTACATTATTAAAAAATAATTCCTAAGAATTCAAAAAGAAAGAACTTAAGTGTTAAGATTTTGGAGGATTTTTTACAAAAAGTCTCCATTTATTAATAGAATATTAACTATTAAATCAATAAATGGGGGGTTGTTCAACAATACAACAATTGGCGATTCACTGGAAGAACTAGTTATCTCTGATAGTTTTTTGAAACTTCTAAAATTTCCAAAATAAAGATAGTTCAGAAAATAGGAATTACATGAAATTTAAGATAAATAACATTGTTTAGAAAGTTTTCGGCGAAATCACATAGAAAATAATTTGTCGACGCGTTTCGAACCAACCAGTGTGGTTCATCGTCAGGACAAGGTGAAGATCCAATCCAGCTTAGCTAGTTAAATAGTGTGTGCAGAGACTCCAACGTCTATATTTCCAACGGCTAATTTGACCTATTGACCCAAGTCAAACCAATAAAATCCTTGCTATATTTATTAATTAATATTATTCTAAAATTAGTTAATTTGGAAATTAATAAAAAAATATCATTATTACTGTACTTGTATATATATCTATTAAACCTAACTATTCATATTAAAATAATCCCTTGGTAATACATATATATATTATAATAATAATATTTAAATTTATAATTCATCTTTTAAACCTAATGGTCAAATTGAAAATTAAAAAATATTTA